>ML093455.1:9477-49506 GCA_003697995.1 Taxidea taxus jeffersonii | reverse complement strand
TAAATAACCCAGAAAATGACTTGGTGACTCGCAGAACACAGTCCACAACTAAATGGTAGCGAGGAGGCCACGTAGAAGAAGATAGGAAGGGCAAGGGTCTGGGAGTGAAATGGACTGGAACCATTCACCCATGGCATGGAAATGGGCAAAAAGGTAGGGCTTTCACACCAGAGAGCCCTACCAATGAGAGGAAATATCCCCATAATATTTGCCTTTGAAAATGTGATGGGTCCTATTGACTGAAAGCCTGGAATTTTAAAAATATTTTTTAAAGATTTTTATTTATTTATTTGACACAGAGAGAGAGAGAGAGCACCCCAGTGTGTGAGAGGGAGCACAAGCAGGGGGAGTGGGAGAGGTAGAAGCAGGCCTCCCACTGAGCAGGGAGCCCCATGCAGGGCTTGATCTCAGGACTCTGAGATCATGACTTGAGCTGAAGGCAGATGCTTAACGTCCGAAGCCACCCAGGCACCCCTGAAAGCCTGGAATTTTTTTTTTTTTTTTAATCTGTGGTCTTGGCTCTGTGAGAGCCAGGATGTCTTAGGAAGCAGAGTCTCTACCCTTAAAGAAAAAGCAAGACAAACAACCCACAAAGACACAGATAGAACCAGCAGTTTGAAAAACAGCCAGGGGCATATGATAATTGTCCTTCTCTGCTTGACTCATTTCACTTAGCATAATCCGCTCCAGTTCCATCCATGTTGATGCAAATGGAGTATATTCATCCTTTCTGAGGGCTGAGGAATATTCCATTGTATTTATGTACCACATCGTCTTTATCCATTTATCGGTTGAAGGGCATCTCTGCTCTTTCCACAGTTTGGCTATTGTGGGCATTGCTGCTACGAACACTGGGGTGTATGTGCCCTTTCTTTTCATTACATCTCTATCTTTGGGGTAAATACCTAGTAGTGCAATTGCTGGGTTGTAGGAACATAATAATGGTAAAAAAAAAAAAAAAGAAAAAAGAAAGAAAGACAAAAGAAAGAAGGAAGGAAAGGAAAGGGGAAGGAAAAAAAGAAAGGGAAGGAGGGGCGCCTGGGTGGCTCAGTCATTAAGTGTCTGCCTTCAGCTTGGGTCATGATCCCAGTCATTGGATGGAGCCTCGCATCGCATCGGGCTCCCCACTCGGTGGGAGGCCTGCTTCTCCCTCTCCCACTCCTCTTGTGTTCCCTCTCTCTCTGTATCTCTCTGTGTCAAACAAATAAAATCTTTAAAAAAAAAAAAAGAGGAAAGGGAGGGAAAGAATGAAGGAAGAAAAAGCAAGGAGGGAAGGAAGGGAGGGAGAGAGGAGGGGAGGAAGGAAGAGAAGGAGGAAGGGAGGGAGGGAGGGGAGAGGAGAGGAAAGAACAGAAAGGAAAAAGAAATAAAACGAAACCAGGGGCAGAGGGCAGGGTGAGTGATTTGCTCATCTGGGAACATGCCGCAGAGACAAGGATCACAAGGAGATCCCTCTATGAACAAAGGACGTGGCAGGTGCATTTCCCTCCCCTGCCCCCAGCATTAACAACCACCTGTGGGTATCAATGCAGCACAGACACTGGCTACCCAACTTGCTTACACCAAGCTCTGCCTGCCCACCCCTCAGGGGATCCACCCTTCCTAGTTACACTCGTCTCAGTCCCACACTGTCCCCCATCCCCCAAGAAGACCAGGGCAAACCCTGCCAACTCCACACCTCCCAACACAGGCACTGTGGGACCTCAGCGGCTGCGGTAGCAGGGGCAAGTTTCAGTTCCCAAGCAGACCACTGCACACCTTGATAAAACATGCCCCACCCCTGTTGGGGACCAAACACTGCCCACAGTAGGCAAAGAGAGCCTCTGCAGACAACAGTCTAAAGGATCCTCAAAAGATTAAACTTAAGGGGCGCCTGGGTGGCTCAGTGGGTTAAAGCCTCTGCCTTCGGCTCAGGTCATGATCTCAGAGTCCTGGGATCAAGCCCCGCATTGGGCTCTCTGCTCATCAAGGGAGCTTGCTTCCCCCTCTCTCTCTGCCTGCCTCTCTGCCTACTTGTGATCTCTGTCAAATAAATAAAATTTTAAATAAAAAATTAAAAAATTAAAAATTAAAATTAAAATTAAATCTTTAGGGCACCTGGGTGGCTCAGTGAGTTAAGCCTCTGCCTTTGGCTCAGGTCATGATCTCAGGGTCCTAGGATGGAGCTCCGCATCTGCTCAGTGGGAAGCCTGCTTCCCCCTCTCTCTCTGCCTGCCTCTCTGCCTACTTGTGATCTCTCTCTCTCTGTCAAATATAAATAGAAATTTTTAAAAAGTCTTTAAAGAAATATTTTTAAAATGTATTATTAAATAAATTAATATTATTTAAATCATTATTTAAGAGAGAGAGAGAGAGAGAGGGGCACCTGGGTGGCTCAGTGGTTAAGCCTCTGCCTTTGGCTCATGGTCTCAGGGTCCTGGGATTGAGTCCCGCATCGGGCTCTCTGCTTGGCAGGGAGCCTGCCTCCCCTCTCCCTCTGCCTGCCTCTCTGCCTGCTTGTGATCTCTCTCTCCCTGTCAAATAAATAAATAAAATCTTTAAAAAAAAAAAAAGAGAGAGAGAGAGAGAAAGAGAGAACATGAGCAGGGGGAGGGGCAGAGGGAGAAGCAGACTCCCTGCTGAGCAGGAAGCCTGAGGCAGGGCTCTAGCCCAGGACCCTGGGATCACTGAGCAAAAGGTAGGTACTTAACCAACTAAGCCACTCAGGTGCCCTAAAAAAAAGAAAAAATATATATATATACATACATACACACACACACACACACACACACACATACACCTCCTGGCATAAATACCAGACTAAAGGAAGCAGAGGAACAAATTAACAACTTGGAAAATGGTAATGGAAAGTATTCAAGTTGAGCAAAGGAGAGGAAAGAAAATTATACAAATTGAGTTTTGCCTGAGGGAACTCAGTAGATGTAGAAAAAGCATTTGACAAAGTACAACATGCACTGATGATAAAAACTCTCAACAAAGTAGGTTTAGAGGGAACATATCTCAACATAATGAAGGCCTTATATGAAAAACACACAGCTAACATCATACTCAACAGTGAAAAACTGACAGCTTTTCCCCTCAGGTCAGGAACAAGAAAAGGATGTCCACTCTCACCACTGTAATTCAGTATAATACTGGAAGTCCTAGCTACAGCTATTAGACAACAAAAAGAAATAAGATGCACTCAGATTGGCAAGGAAGAAGTAAAACTTTCACTATTTGCAGATGAAATGATACTATACATAGAAAACCCTAAAGACTCCACCAAAAGACTACTAGAACTGATAAATGAATTCAGTAAAGTCACAGGATATAAAATCAATGGACAGAAATCTGTTGCATTTTTAAAAGATTTTATTTATTTATTTTAGAGTGAGAATGAGAGAGAGAGAGAGGGCATAAAAGGAGGGAGGGTCAGAGGGAGAAGCAGACTCCCTGTTGAGCAGGAACCCTGATGCAGGAATTGATCCTGGGACTTCAGGGACATGACCTGAGCCAAAGGCAATCACTTAACCAACCAAGCCACCCAGGCATCCTCCATTTCTATATACTAATCACAAAGCAGCAGACTTGAGAAAAGAGAAATTAAGAAAACAATCCCATTTACAATTGCATCAAAAAATAATAAAATACCTAGGAATAAACTTAACCAAAGAGGTGAAAGACCTGTACTCTGAAAACTATAAAACTCTGATGACAGAAATTGAAGATGACACAAAGAAATGGAAAGACATCCCATGTTCATGGCTTGGAAGAACAAATATTGTTAAAATGTCTATACTACCCAAAGCAGTCTACATATTTAATGCAATCCCTATCAAAATACCAACGGCATTTTTCATGCAACTAGAAAAAATAATCCTAAAATTTGTATGGAACCAGAAAAAAACCCAAATAGCCAAAACAATCTTGAAAAAGGGAAAACACACACACACACACACACACACACACACACACACACAAACAAAAAACTGAGGCATCACAATTCCAGATTTCAAGTTATATTACAAAGCTATAGTAATCAAAACAGTATGGTACTGGCACAAAAAGAGACAGACAAATCAATGGAACAGAATAGGGAACCCAGAAATAAACCACAATTATATGGTTATTTAATTTGTGACAAAGGAAGAAATAATATACAATGGGAAAAAGACAGTATCTTCAACAAATGGTATTGGGAAAACTGGACAGCATACACCACTTTCTTACACCATTCAAAAAGATAAACTGAAAATGGATTAAGGACCTAAATGTAAGACATTAGGAGGGCCTGGGTAGCTCAGTCGGTTAAGCACCTGACTTCAGCTCAGGTCATAATCTCAGGGTCCTGGGATCAAGCCCCCTGTTGGGCTATGCTTCTCCCTCTCTCTCTGCCCCTCCCCCTGCTCACTCTCTCTGAAATAAATAAAATCTTTTTTTAAGGGATGCCTGGGTGGCTCAGTGGGTTAAGCCGCTGCCTTCGGCTCAGGTCATGATCCCAGCGTCCTGGGATGGAGTCCCGCATCGGGCTCTCTGCTCGGCAGGGAGCCTGCTTCTTCCCTCCCCTCTCTGCCTGCCTCTGTGCCTACTTGTATGATCTCTGTCTATCAAATAAATAAATAAAATCTTTAAAAAAAAAATCTTTTTTTAAAAAATGTGAGACATGAAACCTTAAAAATTCTAGAAGAGAACACGGTAATTTTTCTGACATCAACTGTAGCAACTTCTTTCTAGCTATTCTCCTGAGGCAAGGGAAACAAAAGCAAAATAAATTATTCAGATTACATCAAAATAAAAAGCTTCTGCACAGCAAAGGAAACAATCAACAAAACTAAAAGACCTACAGAACAGGAGAAGGTATTTGCAAACAACATATTTGGTAAAGGGTTAGTATCCAAAATATATAAGGAACCTACGCAACTCAACACCAAGCAAACCAAATAATCCAATTAAAAAACAGGCAGAAGACATGAGCAGACATTTCTCCAAAGAAGACCCATAGATGGGGCGCCTGGGTGGCTCAGTTGATGAGCGTCTGCCTTTGGCTCAGGTCATGATCCTAGGATCTAGCCTTGAGTCTGCGTGTGTGTGTGGGGGGGGTCCCTGCTCAGTGGGAGGCCTGCTTCTCCCTCTCCCACTCCCCCTGCTTGTGTTCCTTCTCTCTCTGTCTCTCTGTCAAATAAATAAATAAAATCTTTAAAGAAAAAAAAAAGACACATAGATGGCTAACAGGCACATGGAAAGATGCTTAACATCACTCATCATCAGGGCAATACAAATAAAACCCATAGTGAACTATCACCTCACACCTGTCAGAATGGCTAACATTAACAAAACAGGAAACAACAGATATATATATTGGTGAGGCTGTGGAGAAAGGGGAACCCTCCTACACTGTCGGTAGGAATGCAAACCTGTGCAGCCACTCTGGAAAACAGTATGGAGGTTCCTCAGAAAGTTAAAAATAGAGCTACCATATAATCCAGCAATTGCACTAATGCATATTCACCCAAAAAATACAAAAACACTAATTCACCTCAATGTTTATTGCCGCATTATTTACAATAGCCAAATTATGGATGCAGCCCAAGTGCCCACTGAAAGATGAATGGATAAAGATGTGGCATATATACATATATACAACAGAATATTATTTGGCCGTAAAAAAAGAATGAGATCGGGGCGCCTGGGTGGCTCAGTGGGTTAAAGCCTCTGCCTTTGGCTCAGGTCATGATCCCCGTGTACTGGGATTGAGCCCCACTTGGGCTTTCTCTTCTGCAGGGAGCCTGCTTCCTCCTCTCTTTCTCTGCCTGCCTCTCTGCCTATTTGTGATCTCTGTCTGTCAAATAAATAAGTAAAATCTTTTTTTTAAATGTTAAAAAAAAAAGAGAATGAGATCTTGCCATTTGGAACAATACGTATGGAGCTAGAGAGTATAATGTTAAGCAAAATATGTCTGTCAGAGAAAGACAAATACCTTATGATTTTACTCATATGTGGGATTTAAGAAACAAAACAAATGAACAAAGGAAAAAAGAGAGAGAGAAAGACAATCCAGGAAATAGACTCTTCACTTCAAAGAACAAACTAATGGTTACCAGAGGGGACGTGGAGGGATGGGGAAATATGTGATGGGGATTAAAGAGTACACTTATCATGACGAGCACCGGGTAATGAATAGAATGGTTGAATTGTTATATTGTATACCTAAAACTAATGTGACACTGTTAACTATACTGTAGTCAAAATAAAAAAGCTTCATAAAATTATATATTTATATTTATATATACTAATATATATGTGTATATATATACATATATATATGAGTATATTTATCTTTTTTTTAAGATTATTTATTTACTTGACAGACAGAGATCACAAGCAGGCAGAGAGGCAGGCAGAGAGAGAGGAAGGGAAGCAGGCTCCCTGCTGAGCAGAGAGCCCGATGCGGGGCTCGATCTCAGGATCCTGGGACCATGACCCGAGCCGAAGGCAGAGGTTCAACCCACTGAGCCACCCAGGTGCCCCGAGTATACTTATCTTGATCAACACTGAGAAATGTACAGAATTGCTAAATCATTATATTGTACACCTGAAACTAATATAACACTCTATGGTAATTATACTTGAATTTTTTAAAAAGTTAAAAAAAAACAATGGCTGTTATAAAGACAATCAAACATGTGTCTCCTGACTTTAGTATACAACATCACTTATGAACCATAATTTAAAAATCTGAATCTGATGAAGCCACTAGATCTTAATATCAATTTACCAAAAAAAAAAAAAAAAAAAACCCACCCCGAAACTGACAGCGTAATTCCTTCAGTAAACAAGTTTCAATGAAACTAAGAGGTAGTTCAAGAGAATGAAAAGACAAGCCACAGACTAGGAGAAAATATTTGCAAGACATACATGATAAAGAACTTTTTTTTCTTAAGATTTTTATTTTTATTTATTTATTTATCTGACAGACAGAGATCACAAGTAGGCAGAGAGGCAGGCAGAGAGAGAGGAAGGGAAGCAAACTCCCCGCTAAGCAGAGAGCCCAATGTGGGGCTCGATCCCAGGACCCTGGGATCATGACCTGAGCCGAAGGCAGAGGCTTTAACCCACTGAGCCACCCAGGTGCCCCTGATAAAGAACTTTTATCCAGAATATATAAAGAACACTTTAAGTTGAACAATTAAAATTTTTTGATTAAAAAGTGGCCACAGGGACGCCTGGGTGGCTCAGTTGGTTAAGCAGTTGCCTTTGGCTCAGGTCATGATCCCAGCGTCCTGGGATCGAGTCCCACATCGGGCTCCTTGCTCGGCAGGGAGCCTGCTTCTCCCTCTGCCTCTGCCTGCCTCTCTGTCTGCCTGCGCTCACTCTCTCTCTCTAGCTACAAAAAAAAATAAAAATAAAATAAAATAAAAAAATAAAAAGTGGCCACAGACCTTAACAGATACCTCACCAATGAAGGTACACAGATGGCAAAAAGCATATGAAAACATGCTCCATGTCATGTGTTACCAGGGAAAGGCAAACTAAAATAACGAGATATTACCACACACCAATTAGAATGGCCAAAATCTGAAACACTAACAATGCCAAATGCTGGTGAGAATGTGGAGCAACAGGAATGCTGTCATACATTACCGGTGGGAATGCAAAATGGCTCAGCCCCTTTGGCAGACAGTCTGGTGGTTTCTTACAAAACTAAACCTACTCTTACCACATGATCCAGCAGTTATGCTCTTTGATAATTACTCACAGGAGTTGAAAACTTATATCCACGCAAAACCCAGCACACAGATATTTACAGCATCTTTATTCATAATTTGCCAAACCTTGGAAGTAACCAGGATGCGTTAGCAGATGAATGGTTTAATAAAATGGCACACCCAGACAACATTCTAAAAAAAAAAATGAGCTATCAAAACTTGAAAAGAGGGGCACCTGGGTGGCTCAGTGGGTTAAGCCGCTGCCTTTGGCTTGGGTCATGATCTCAGGGTCCTGGAGTCCCACATTGGGCTCTGCTCAGCAGGGAGCCTGCTTCCCTTCCTCTCTCTCTGCCTGCCTCTCTGCCTACTTGTGATCTCTCTCTGTCAAATAAATAAATAAAAATCTTAAAAAAAAAAAACTTGAAAAGTTGTGGAAGAAAACTAAATGCATATTACTAAATGAAAGAAGCCAATCTGAAAAGGTCATATGCTATATGATATTCTAGAAAAGGCAAAACTATGGAGAAAGTAAAAAGATCAGCGGTTGCCAGGAGTTGGGGGAGAAAGGGATGAATGAGGAAAGCACAGGGAAATTACTCTGTATACTATAATGGTGAATACCTGTCATTACACATTTGTCAAAACCCAGAGAACATACAACACCTAGAGTGAACTTAAGGTAAACTATGGACTCTGGATAATGATGTGTCAGTGTAGGATCATTGATTATAACAATGTTTGGCTCTGGTAGGGGATGTTGGTAATGGGGGAGGCTATGCAGGCATGGGAGCAATGGGTATATAGGAAATTCTCTATACATTCTGGTTAGGACTGAAATGAACCTAAAACTCTTCTAAAATATAATGTCTACTAAAAATTAATAAATTCATTTCCTCGGTCACAGAGCCCCATTTCCAGACGTCAACAGCCCCATGTAGTGGTTACTCTATGGGACAGCGCAATCATTCTAATTGTTCTATTAGAACACTCCATCATCCCGGAACGGTCTGTGGGAGAGCATGGTTCTGTATCTTCATTGTGGTGGAGGTTACATGGGTGTCCAAGTTTGCCAAAACTTAAGAAAAAGGATGAACTGGGTGCAATTAATTGTATGTAAATTATATCTCAACAAAATCGGGTTTTTAAAAAAATAAAGAGAAGACCCATAGACCAGAAGACAATTCCGAAACAGATAATCTGATTGTAAATACATGTACCCTGCTTGGGTCCTGATTCGAACAAACCATATTCATAAAATAACAAAAAAATTGAACATAATTAGGGACTTGGAGATTATTAAGGAATAACTGTTAATTTTTTAAGTGTGTTTTGGAGGTTCATTCTGAAATACTTAATGGATGAAATGATCTAGTATGGGTAGGGAGTTATTATCCTTTTCTCCACACTTCTGCTCATTGTCAGTTTTCCATAATTAAATGTTTAAAACCTCACTTCCTCAGAGGCCTTCCCTGCCCTCCCCGTCTAAAGTAAGCTAAGATTACCTCCCCTCATTATTTTCTAGCATGCATCCCATTAGCTTCATGGCACTTCCCACATTGTGATTTTACATTATCTACTAATTTATTTCTCTCTGCTAGAATTTAGTTTTCCCAAGGATAAAAACCTTGCCTCATCCACACTGGCCACTAGGGCTGGGGCTGGTGTGCAATAGTGTTTGTGCTAAAGGGTGGGAGCACAGGCTTGGGCCAGATGTGACAAACCCATTTATAACCACACCCTCCCCAGAGATACCAGAAGAGGAGAGCCTTGAAAGGAAGGGAGATTCAATCATCAACCCCCCTGGGGTCTGTGCAGTGGGCTGATTTTGGGTTCAGCTGTTTCTCCAAGGGTATGAGAAAAGGAAATTAGATTCACAATGTTCTTTTTAGCCATGATATCTTTTCTTTGAACCAAATCTCCCAAGACAACCTGATAGGTAAAACAGAAAAACAAGGGGCACCTGGGTGGCTCAGTGGGTTAAGCCTCTGCCTTCAGCTCAGGTCATGATCTCAGGGTCCTGGGATCAAGCCCCGAATCCGGCTCTCCGCTCAGCAGGGAGCCTGCTTCCCCCTCTCTCTCTCTGCCTGCCTCTCTGCCTACTTGTGATCTCTCTCTCTGTGTCAAATAAATAAATAAAACCTTAAAAAAACAACAACAACAGAAAAACAAGATTGTCAAAAGCAGGTTTACTGTCACAGTTCAAGCACAAAAGAAAAAAACCGTCCAGTGGTTATGAGGAGTCCAGGAAAACCTGTCCCAGTAATGCCAACTTGGAGGTAAAGGGCTGACTCGGGCAGCTGAGCAGTGGGATTTTCGGCTTGGCAGCCTTCTTCTCCCTCGCCTGGTCATGGCTTTCAGGTGAGAAAACCGTGCCTGGCCGTGTTGGCAGTTGCCACGGCCCCGAGCTCATCGTTTTTTTCTGAAATCTCGACCTGTTCCGTTTGAGGGAGTAGAATTCCCTCATCAAGTCTTCTACTTCCCACTGCTCCTCCTTCAGCCTCCGGCAGCAGTGCAGGGCGGCGGGGTCGATGGGGTGCGCTTCGGTGTTGAAGATGTAACCCCCGGCCCCCAGGATGCACTCCCCATAGGGGGTTATCACCGCATCGAAGGTGGAGCCGTTGTTGTGGATGAAGTTGGCCGGGTCGAACAGAAGGTAGAGGTATTTCACGGTCTCGGCCAGGAAGAAAGACTCCATGCGGTTGTCCAGCTTGTGGTCTCGCAGATCTTTGATCTGCCACGAGGAAGAGGGAAGCGAGTCAGAACCAGCCGCAGGGGACAGCCGATGGGGCTTCTTCGGGGGCGATTTCCACTTCGCTACTGAGCCCCTGAGTACCAACCCTGGGTTGGAACCCTAACGTATAGTTATAGGGTAAGGCTTGGGGGTCACTCCTCCCGTGAAAGTGCTCTGTTGACATCCCACTTCATGAAGACTCAAAAACCAAAGTCCTGATCACCGCCTGAGCGGTCGTCCGGGTCTGGCCCGGGCTCTCTCTCTTGTTCTTGCGGGTCCAGGCAATGGGCTGTTGGGTGAGCAAGCAGTGCACACTGGCCATGATCTTACCCTTGTTGTGACCATACACAGATCGAGTCATCCCCTTTTAATGACACTAAAAGTATAGCATCACTTACTTAGCTAATCTCCCTTGATGAGCCTTAAGGTGGTTACCAAGTTTTTGCTACTGTCATAACTAATTAGAAGTCTATAAGAAGAAAAATTCATACTAAGTTCACAGTCATAGATGAATAAGTCTACTTCCTACATTTATATTCATGTCTCAGAATTAGAGATACATTTTCTTAAAACTAATTCTCGGTGGACATCTATTTTTCACACACAAAAAATGTGACTAAAATATGGACTTGATGTACCGAGAATTATTATTTGTCAAAGGCCAAGGAGTCTGACGCCTATTCCCATCATTTGCCTTGGAAGACCTCCAGAGGACTTTCATTTTCATGGAAATAAGTCAAATATTTTTAAGAAGTTTCCAGTGGGCTTATCCACTTTGGCTTTTCACAAAATACAACACGTTAGACATTAAAACATACCACTGCTTTATTTTCTCCCTACATACATAGGTCTTTTAAATATATATATTTAAATTTTAAATTTTATATATTTAAAATTTATATAAAGTTTAAAATTTATATAAAATTTAAAATTTATATATTTAAAAATATATATATTTTTTTTCATATTCTACTTGTAGAATATAACCACAGCACAAAATTTTGAAAAAAGAAGGAGGTTTTTTTGGTCTGTTTTTAATTCCATACCCTACAAATCCTCTGTACACGTTTTGGTGAATTTTCTTCCAGACAATTTTCCTACCATCTGGTTTTTACATGTCTGTAATGATGGTTTATTAATAGCTTGCCTGCTTAGGTCCTCTAAGGATGTGACATGGCTCTAACCCTTGACCCTTTCAATTCCTTTTCCACAGAGCAGCCAGAGTGATCCTTCTAAAATACAAGTCAGACCATGTCCCTGCTCTGCTGTCAGTCCTACGAAGGCTTCTCCTGTTAAGCAGAACAAAATGCAAACTCTCCCCAGCACCTCTTCCAAAGCCCTACACGATCTAGCCCCTTCCTCCCTCTGGGATTTATATCTTCCTCTTCCCTCCTTGTTCATTCCAGCCATGCTGGCCTTCTTTCTGTCTCCCAACTACACGTTTGTTGTTTTTCCTACTAAAATATCTGCTCAGGGGCTTGGTCTTTGTTCATTGCTAGAATCCTCAGTCTAGCATAGTGCCTGGCACCTAAAAGACATTCAGAAAACATCTGTGAAACTACTGGACTATTTCATTAAGGACTGCCAGGTTTGAATATAAGACCATGGGACTCTATTTCCCTTCTAGAATCCACCTTACAGGCCTTTCCACAAAACTTTTCACAAAATGTGCCCCGGTAAAATAAAGGCATATGTACATCTCTAAGGTCCCTTCAGTGCTCATATGCCAGAGGCTCGTCAGCAGCAGAGGGAGACATTTCTCAACTCCTGGGCCCGTGGAAACACTTACTGTTGCAAATCCACATTCCACCTTGCTGATTTTTTCAATGGATTCCACAGCATCTCTTCCGAGTTCTAAGAGGGTGGGGTCTCCCGTGGCACGGTAGAGGTACATTGCGCTCTCAATGAGTTCTGTAAAGTCCAAGGCAGACCCTTCTCATCCAGGGGCTGAGCAGGGAAGGCTCAGGGCCCATTTCAGGCAGTGAAAGACTCCTTCCCTCCATACCTTGTCCACAGGGCCCCAACCAGGAGGAATAGGAGACAGCTCACACAGTGCTGAATTTCCAGAGCCAATATACCCAAAGCCTGAAGTGGAGATCAGCCTTAAAACTGCCCACGGACTCCCATCCCAAGGAAGAGAGAGGCAGCTAGGTTCTGGGACGGGGAGGTGGCAAAGGTTACTCCCTGTCCCCCAGTATTTGTCCTCTCCTTCTTCCTTAGTAACAGAATCCTTAACTATAGCCATGCACACCCAGCAGCCAGGTGTGAGATTAAGGTACCTGATACCACAGAGGGACACATAAGGCCAGAAGTGAGAGAAGAATAAATGTCTATCTTAATTAAGCTACTCCTTACTTTCTGTCACTCACAGCCTAACCTAATCCTGAAACTTTAAAGTATGAGGCCCTTCGTCATTATGAGGCCCTTTCTGAGATGGGATGGACAAAAAGATGAAGGTTAAGATATTCAAGAGCCAATCTTCAATCTAACAAAGAAGTAGCCAGCAGTTCGCCGGGCCCAGAACACGGTGATAGTCTTGTCTGACTCTATATGCACACCCGGAATTGGACATTCAGACATGGGCCCCATTTTCAGATGAATGTTGGGCAACAGAAGTTGATCCCGATGAGGAAGTTTATTCTGGAGTAAAGAAAACCCAGGAAGATGCGTTTACTGCTTTCAAATATCTGAAGAGCTAGTATAGAAAAGAAAGATTTGACTTCCAGAGTGACCCCAGCGGGTGGAAGGTACAGCTCAACAGACTTTTCTACTTCTTCGCCTATCTCTCAGAGAGGAGAGAACCCTCCCCTCCCTAGACCAACCTCTCCTCCTAATCTCCTTCCCTGTTCCCTCCTGGGCCTTGATCAGCACTTTTCTGCCTTTTGATTTATTACTGCAAACTCTATTTCTTACTTTCGGAAAAAAGATCTCTGCCTGTCCCCCAGTGCTCCCCCACCTCTCCCTCCTTTTCCCCACAGGTCTCTAGACAATTGCTAATCTGAATGTTCATATTCTAAGCACAGGTGGGGGTGCATTTAGTGGTAAGAGAACAACATGCTGGGTGCGTTCAGAGAAAGAAAAGCTAGGGAAGCCTCTTGTCCTGCTGCTAGCAGGGGCTGGCTCAGTGCCCCTTAGGGCCCAGCCATCTTGTTTTCTCTCTCTCATACATGGGCCTACGTTGGCTATCATTGTTTTAATTTCTTGTATTTTGACCAACTCTCTAGAACAGGGTGGCAGCCCAAGGCCTAGACTTGGACTTAGGGGGAAGTAAAGGCCCTCAGACCCTTAGGCCAGGTTCTGTGCTAAAATACTGCCGATCAGAGGCATGTACCAGAGCATGGGACACTCGTCAATCTAATGAAAGTGCAGTACCTTATCTCCCATTCGCTATTGTTTTAGGGTAGGAAGGGTGACTAGACTAAGGCGATTACTGGATTCTGGGCTATGCTGCCTTACTTTCCACCGAGGCCTTCCGGCCAGCCCATCCTGCAAATGGAACAGGGTGCCTCTGGAAGTAGTGAGCTCCTCGTCACTGGTGCTAACTGAGCAAAGACCAAATAACCACTTGCCAGGGCAATGACAGGGGACCTCGATTAGAAGGCTTCTTGGGTTCCCTCTAACTCTGAGAATGCACAAGCTTCCGTCCTATGTTTAGCCCCAAAATGTCTTCATCTCATCTATTGGTATCACTGGGAACGACACCTTCTGAGAGTCTTCTCTTAAAGAAAAAAGAAAGAAAGAAAAGGAAAAGGAAAAGAAAAATAACAGGAAAGGAAAAGAAAGGAAAAACTGTGAAAATAAATGCATTAGAAATACCAAGAATAAAAAAAAGAAAAAGAAATACCAAGAACAGCAGACTCGAGGAATCAAAGTGACTAATTTGCTCTTTGCAGTTGCTGTTTTACTTCCTCTTCTGTTCCCCCTCCACAACTCCCACAACAACCTCTTGAGCCGGAGGAAGGAAATGGGGTAGAAGAGAGCAGAATGGGCAGAAGGCATGAGAAGGCCTGTCCCACAACTCAAAGGCATTCAGGTGGGAAGGTGGGAAGAATCTAACAATAGGAGCGTCACCCATTTCGGGGTGGGGGATTGACTGTGTGTGCTGACTAAGCTTCCTTCCTCTGGCCCCCTTTCCCTTCTCCTCCTTGCAGTGTTTAGCTTTCCTGTAGTGAATCAGAGGCTCAGGGCTGGAAAGGAACTCTAAGACAGTTATTGAGTGTGTAATACCTTTCTTCTCTGAGCCTTGATTTCTGAGCTGCAATTGGGGAGGTGGACAAGACCAGATGATTCATTCCTAAGGTCCATTCCAGAATTCTAACATTCCGTATTATAGAAGCATAACTTACCTGACCCAGTGATTTAAGAAGTTTGTCTACACTTCTGAAATCCCAATGGCAAGAATTCAAAAGGAGTCAACCTGGCTCTTCCCTTTGCCCTCACTTGCTCAAGTTCGAAGGCGCCTAAGATTTAGTTGAGAGGCCTGGGTTCCAGTCCCACCTCATACACTTAGTCTTGGGCAAGCCAGCTCGACCCACTAAGCTTTAGTTTCTTTATCTGAAAATATACGGGTAGATCATTCCTACCAGGAAAACCACCCAGAGCCGCTGGAAGCATCAGATGGGAAAAAATTAGCTTGTGAGCACTTGTGAGGCATGGAGGCTCATAGAAACATGAGGATTTGGGATTCAGAGAACCAGAGCCTGTGGGCTGGGATGAGCCATGGATCCTGCTTACCTGGCCGAAGAGGGTAGCCCTCTCGCTTCTCCACTGTGTATCCCTGAGGAATGTTGTAGAATTCTGGGAGCCCCCCAAACTGCTTCCATATAGTGTAGTAGTTGAGGAAGGTCCTCATGGCATTGTCAATGTCCCCAACGAGGCTCTGTAGGACAGAAGTGGTTGTCAAGCCGGCAGCCACCAGGCATAAAAACCCACATACAAAGAAGAACTCCACATACCACACCCCACGTACAACCTCGGGGAAGAGACAGCAAAGGCTTTGGAGCCACAAAAAGCTGGGCCAGACACTTAGCGTCTCTGAGCCTCATCTCTCCCACGCAAAACACAAAAACATCGAAGTTACTGTGAGGGACAGACATTGCATTCAAAGTTCCTGCTGAGTCCCTGGCTACTACCAGTTTTTAAATAGGTAAGTCAGCTGTCTGGTTCAAAATTCCAAAAATAGGAAAAAGGTTAATTTTACTAAGTCTCACTCCTACCCCATTCCCCAAATGAATCTGTATTAGTTTGTAAACATAAATATGTGTGAGACTCTATTATTTTCCCCCACATAAAAGATCACTAATTAAACATACAGTTCTGTACTTGTTTTTATTCATTTAACAACTTTCTTTAATTTTTCATCTAAGTGCATAAAAGGCTGCCTCCCCCTATCTCTACAGTTGCATAGTACTCCACTGCTTGGACCACAGTTTAGTTCCCTATTTTTTTTTTTTAAAGATTTTATTTATTTATTTGATAGACAGAGATCACAAGTAGGCAGAGAGGCAGAGAGAGAGAGGAGGAAGCAGGCTGTCCGCAGAGCAGAGAGCCTGATGCGGGGCTTGATCCCACGACCCTGGGATCATGACCCGAGCCGAAGGCAGCGGCTTTAACCCGCTGAGCCACCGAGGCGCCCCAGTTTAGTTCCCTATTAACAGCCAGCTGGATTGGTTCCAATGTTTTGCTATTTGCTAGAACAACCAATAGTGTAGTAAATAACCTTGTACATATGTCACCTCAAACATATGCCAAGTTTACCTGCAAGACAAATGTCCAGGATTAGGAGTGCTGGGTCCGAAAGTATATGCATTTGTAATTTTACTAACTGTTGCTAAGCAGCTAGTAATAGTAACATAAGCTTGCAAGGAAACGGCGCTTTTTTTTTTTAAGATTTTTATTTATTTATTTAACAGAGGGAGAGAGAGCACAAGAAGGCAGAGCAGCAGGCAAAGGAAGAGAGAGAAGCAGGCTCTCTGCTGAGCAGGAAGCCTGATGCAGGGCTTGATCCCAGGACTCTGGGATCATGACCTGAGCCAAAGGCAGCCACTTAACTGACTGAGCCACCCAGGTGCCCCGGGAAACAGCTTTCTGACATGACTTTTTTTTTTTTTTTAAGATTTTATTTATTTATTTGACAGACACAGATCACAGGTAGGCAGAGAGGCAGGCAGAGAGAGAAGAAGGGAAGCAGGCTCCCCGCAGAGCAGAGAGCCCGATGTGGGGCTCGATCCCAGGACCCTGGGATCATGACCCAAGCCGAAGGCAGAGGCTTTAACCCACTGAGCCACCCAGGCGCCCCTGACATGACATTTTTGACATCTCCTGTGGGTGCCTCGTGGATAGGCCAAACTTAACATTTCCCCAAGAAAGCTCTTGGTTCCCTCACCTTCCCACAAAGTTGCCTCCTTACTGTCACCTCTCCCTTCTTAGTAAATGGCACTTAGCAAATGGTGGCCATCCTTGACTCCTCCCTTTCCCCTACCCCATATCCACTCCGTCAGCAACTCCTGTCAATTCCATTCTAAACCATCACGGTCTGTCTCTCTGTACCTCCAGCACCGTCACCGTGTCTGGTCACCAGCATCTCACACTGGGATCACTTCCACAGTCCTCTCACTTCTCCCACCACTTGTCTTCATGCCCCTCTCCAGGGCTCTCTCCCCACACAGCCCGAGTAGCTGCCTTCCTACAGACACCAGGCCTCAGGGCTTCTCAGGGGTTCGGCATGAAGTCCAGACACCTCCCCCTGGCCCTCAAGGCCTTGCATGACCTGGGCGCTGCTGACTTCCACTGACTGATCTTTCCCTCCCCTGGACTGTGGCCATACTGCTTTTCTTTGTTTCTGATAAATACCCAACTCTTTCCTTCTCAGGACCTTCACACATGATGTTTCCTCTGCCTGGAACGTCATCCCCTACCTCTGATTCCTGGAATATCAGCTTTAGCATCACATCTCTGAGAGGCCTTACTCCCCCAAGTTTAGGTCCCCATCCAACATTTTCTCTCAGCCTTTCACTTTGTGTCCTCGTTGCAACTATTTTATGCATTTGTCCGCTCAGTTTTTTCTTTTGTGTCTCCCACTCCATAAACCAAACAAGGGCAGCGCCTGCAATGCAGCAGGCATTCGGATATTTGCTGAATAAATGGACATACCTAAGCCTCCTTCCTTCATCTATAAAGCGACATTTACTTCAGTGTGGTAATTCTGTGTCAAGTGTCTAGCACAGAAATCATTCTCTTATAAATATTTAATTTATCACCTCTGTGTGTCAGTCATACTACAAGGCACTGACTAGATGTTCAATAAATGTCAGTTATTAGTGTTTTTATCATCTCAGAGAATGAACCCATGGTCCCTGGTCAAGCCAGGAAAAAGTACCACACCAAAAGAGATGAAACTCCTTCCTTATCACACCCTCGCTTTTATTTTCTTAATTTTTATTTTAGGAAATTTGAAAAATAAAGGTATAAAAAAGTCACCCTTAACCTTACCACACAGATAACATAGTTTTGATATCTACCTTTCCAATTTATATTCTATTCGGAGTTATAGAAATTTTTTTTAAAACAGACACGAATAAAAAGGTAATCGCCTTCGCAGTAAAAGCTGTTTACATTTTTGTCTTCTATTCCATAACATAACAAAACCAAAATTCTAGAGCTGTAATCAGTTTATACATAATATAATGCCTTTGTGTATATTTTGTTATTGTTAAATCTACTTAGAGAATTTTTTAAAAAATTAATTATCACTCCTAATTTCTCACTATAGTCCAACAGTATGTTTCATTCCTTCACATTTTCTTTATTCTTGTCACTACCTCTTCATGTAACACAGGAGTTTACATATTAATTTCTTAAAGTTGTATAATGACCCATTCCATTAAAATGTAATTATTCAGGGGCGCCTGGGTGGCTCAGTTGGTTGAGCGACTGCCTTCGGCTCAGGTCATGATCCCAGAGTCCCGGGATCGAGTCCCGCATTGGGCTCCCTGCTTGGCAGGGAGTCTACTTCTCCCTCTGACCCTCCCCCTTCTCATGCTGTCTCTCTCTCTTTCTCATTCTCTCTCAAATAAATAAATAAAATCTTTAAAAATTTTTTTAAAAAAATGTAATTATTCATTTGCCCCTCCATTAGTGGGTATTTGGAACACTTCTAGGTTTTCTTTGTCATGAACTTTGTTGCTAGGAATATCTGTATACATGATGCATCTTTCCCTCTTGAATTACTTTCTTGGGGAGCATGCAGAGAAATGGAATTTGGCAGGGTCAAAGGGTGTGATCAGTGATACGGCTGGACTGTACAAGAAGGTTTCCCAAGAGGAATGCAGTCACAAACAGTTTTAAGGCAATAGAGTTCTAGATCCTCTACTTTCCTAAAATGGATCTGCCTGAAAAGATGCTTGTAACACAAAGGCAGGCTATCTATTATCAGTGTTTCCTTCTCAGTTATCCTTCTGCCATTTTACCTTCTCCAAAGGGTACTGACCAGCAATCTCTACCCTTCCTGTAGAACACTGTCCTGGGGAATAAAGACTTCCTGAGCACCAAACTAGGTTAAATTTAAAATACTGGTGTAGAGGGCACCTGGGTGGCTCAGTCGTGTCAGAAGTGTCTGCCTTCGGCTCAGGTCATGATCCCAGGGTCCTGGGATCAAGCCCCGCATCAGGCTCCTTGCTCAGTGGGAAGCCTCCTTCTCCCTCTGCCACTCGCCCTGCTATGTCTCTCTCTCTCTGTCAAATAAATAAATAAAATCTTAAAAAAAAAATACTGGTGCAGGTGTTGAAAAAACGAAATGACTCTAACCACTGTGTAACAAATTCTTTAGCGTATGAGATGGTTCCCAATACTCTGCCTTCAAAAAACTGGAAGAGGAACTGGTCAAGTTGTAAGCAGAGGGATCATTAAAAACGATTTCTTTTTTTTTTTTTTAAGGCACATGTGTGCCTATTTTTTTTTTTTTAAGATTTTATTTATTTATTTGACAGAGATCACAAGTAGGCAGAGAGGCAGGCAGAGAGAGAGAGAGAGAAGGAAGCAGGCTCCCCGCTGAGCAGAGAGCCCGATGCGGGGCCGATCCCAGGACCCCAGGATCATGACCCGAGCCGAAGGCAGGGTCTTTAATCTACTGAGCCACCCAGGTGCCCCTAAAAACGATTTCTGATGGTCGCGCCTGAGTGGCTCAGTGGATTAAAGCCCCTGCCTTCGGCTCGGGTCATGATCCCGGGGTCCTGGGATCGGCCCCGCATCGGGCTCCCTGCTGAGAATGGAGCAGGCCTCCCCCTCTCTCTCTGCCTGCCTCTCTGCCTACTTGTGATCTCTGTCTGTCAAATAAATAAATAAAATCTTTAAAAAAATGATTTCTGATGACAGATTATGATTATTTTCATTATATAAAGGATGAACCATATAATATTGCCATTTTTGTAGGTAAAACAGTGAAATACTGGCAGTTTTATATGGATCAATCTATTAAGTCAATGACTACAAAGAAATGAATGATGGGCACCTGGGTGGCTCAGCTGGTTACAAGTTCAACTCTTGATTTTGGCTCAGGTCATGATCTCAGGGTCATGAGATGGAACCCCACAGGCTCTGCACTGGGCGTGGAACCTGCTTAAGATTCTCTCTCTCCCCTTAGGTCCCTCCCCTCCCTCCCTGATGCACAAAAAAAAAAAAAAAAAAAAAAAAAACTGAATGACATTGTAATAATCAAACTCTTTCCATTCCTATCCACTTATTTATATGCATATGGCTATTCAGCACTTACAGCTAAAAGATGAAAACAGGCACAAAACTTTTGATACATAACCATGTCCCATTTTAGCAATATGTGTTATTCAAGCACAAATACACAAACTACTTACAAATTAAAAAGCCCCCAAAATCTCACAAAGAAATGCATTTCTGATTAAATTGCCTTTATGTTTTATAATTATCAAAAAATATAAGCTATTAATGTTGCTTTACTCATTTACATACTAATGATAACCAAGTCAAGAAGAAAACAAATCTAATACTCAGAGCTTATGGTCACAGGAAATTCTAAGGTATTTTAAATTCCTATGTATACAGAAATTTTATTACAAAGATATAAGAGGATTTCAATAAAATTTATCTAGCATAAAATATAACAATTAGTATAAAATCTTGTTGGAGGAGGAGAATAAAAATATGAGTTCAGGGAGAAAAAGGATAAAAACATGCAGGGAACTCCACAGTTCTTCAAAATTCTTTTAGTGGGCATCCAAGCAATAGAATTTGAATATCTTAGAAAAGCTGGACCTATATTTAATACTGTCAACAGGTTTTCTCTAAGCCTGTTTCCCCATCTGTAAAATAAGAAGGTTGGCTAAAAGTATATAATGGGAGACTAGTACATGAATTGCAGTCTATCAATTTAATGGAATATATTCATCATTTAAAAAGAAGTAAAATTGAGGGGCGCCTGGGTGGCTCAGTTGGTTAAGCATCTGCCTTTGGCTCAGGTCGTGATCCCAAAGTCCTGGGATCAAGCCCTGCAATGGGCTCCTTGCTCACTGGGGGTCTGCTTTTCCCTCTGCCCCTCCCTGTTATTCATGCTCACTCTCTCTAATAAATAAAATCTTTAAAAAAAGTAAAACTGGGGCACCTTTTTGGCTCAGTGTGTTAAAGCCGCTGCCTTCGGCTCAGGTCATGATCCCAGGGTCGTGGGATCGAGCCCCGCATCGGGCTCTCTGCTCTGCGGACAGCCTGCTTCCTCCTCTCTCTCTGCCTGCCTCTCTGCCTACTTGTGATCTGTCTGTCAAATAAATAAATAAAATCTTAAAAAAAAAAAAAAAAGTAAAACTGACCTATATGTATCAATAAAGAATGATCCCCAAGACATATTCAGTGAATAAGTACATGATATGTTCCTATCTATGTAAAGAAAAAAGGTAAATATAAATTATGCATATGTTTATGCATATAGATTTCTAGAAAGCTATACGCAAAACTGATAATACAAGCTGGACTGGGGAGGGCATCTGAGGGTGGGGGCTCAAGATTTACTTTTCACTGTTTTCCTCTGTGTGCTTTTAAAATTTACCACCATCTACATGATACTACCTTTTCTTAAAATAAAAAAAGAAACTAGCTTGTAAAAATATTGCGGTGTACATAGGGGCCTGTTAGATGGGCTCCAAGATCCCACCCTCCCAGCTGTGACTCCATCAGATCATGTAATGGAAAACAATAATGATGGCACACAGAGCAGCCCCAGCTGCTTTCACGTCTTTTCTCAGGCCCAATGTCAAGAATGAAGAGATTTGACAGAATTGTCCAGTAGAGAGACAGTTGTTGCCAATGGCGGTTACTGCCCAGCCTGGAAAGACACTTTCTACTTCATTTTAAATGATATCACATTTCACAGCACACTGGAAGCTCAGTTCCTGACACCTTAATGGTCCCTTTGAAAAATTCAGCTTGGCAGAATCTCAAGTCTGTCTAATTCACTCTAAGTCTCTCTTCTGTCTCCAACCCAAGTACTCAAGCAACTAAAATACCTTATTTGACTTATACCAGAATGAACCTGCTTTGATTCTTTCTTGATTACACTCTTCAGAGTGTAGGGATAGAAGGTACATACCTCAATATCATAAAGCCACCTATGGAAAACCCACAGCGAATATCATTCTTAATGGGGTAAAACTGAGAGCTTTTCCCCTAAGGCCAGGAACACGCCAGGGCTGTCCACTATCCCCACTGCTATTCAACATAGTACTAGAAGTCTTAGCCTCAGCAATCAGATAACAAAAAGAAAAAAGGCATCCGAATCGGCAAAGAAGTCAAACTCTCATTCTTTGCAGATTATATGATACTTTATGTGGAAAACCCAAAAGACTGCACCCCAAAACTTCTAGAACTCATATAGGAATTCAGCAAAGTGTCAGGATATAAAATCAATGCACAGAAATCAGTTGCATTTCTGTACACCAACAACAAGATAGAAGAAAGAGAAATTAAGGAGTCAATCCCATTTATAATTGTACCCCAAACCATAAGATACCTGTTAGAATAAATCTAACAAAGAGGCAGAGAATCTGTATTCAGAAAACTATAGAACATTTATGAAAGAAACTGAAGAAGACAAAAAGAAATGGAAAAACATTCCATGCTCATGGATTGGAAGAACAAATACTGTGAAAATGGCTTTGCTACCTAGAGAAATCTATGCCTTTAAAGCAATCCCTATCAAAATACCATCAACTTTTTTTCAAAGAAATGGAACAAATAATCCTAAAATTTGTATGGAACCAAAAAAGACCCTGAATAGCCAGAGGAATGTTGAAAAAGAAAAGCAAAGCTGGTGGCATCACAATTCCGGACTTTAAGCTCTATTACAAAGCTGTAATCATCAAGACAGTATGGTACTGGCACAAAAACAGACACATAGATCAATGGAACAGAACAGAGAGCCCAGAAATGGACCCTCAACTCTATGGTCAACTAATCTTTGACAAAGCAGGACAGAATGTCTAATGGAAAAAAGACGGTCTCTTCAACAAATAATGTTGGGAGAATTGGACAGCCACATGCAGAAGAATGAAACTGGACCATTTTCTTAGACCACACACAAAAATAGACTCAAAATGGATGAAAGACCTAAACGAGAGAGGAATCCATCAAAATCCTTGAGGAAAACACAGGCAGCAACCTCTTCAACCTCAGCCGCAGCAACTTCTTCCTAGAAACATCGCCAAAGGCAAGGGAAGCAAGGACAAAAATGAACTATTGGGACTTCATCAAGATCAAAAGCTTTTGCACAGCAAAGGAAACAGTCAAGAAAACCAAAAGACAACTGACAGAATGGGAGAAAATACTTGCAAATGACATAACAGACAAAGGGCTAGTATATAAAATCTATAAAGAACTTATTAAACTCAACACCCAAAGGACAAATAATCCAGTCAAGAAATGGGCAGAAGACATAAACAGACATTTCTACAGAGAAGACATCCAAATGGCGAACGGATACATGGAAAAGTGTTCAACATCACTCACTGTCAGGGAAATACAAATCAAAACCATAATGAGACCCCCCCCCCACCAGTCAGAAAGGCTGAAATTAACAAGTCAGGAAATGACAGATGTTGGCGAGGATGGGGAGAAAAGGGAACCCTCCTACACTATTGGTGGGAATGCAAGCTGGTGCAGCCACTCTGGAAAACAGTACGGATGTTCCTCAAAAAGTTGAAAACAGAGCTACCCTACAACCTAGCAATTACACTACTGGGTGTTTACCCCAAAAACACAAATGTAGAGACCTGAAGGGCCACGTGCACCCCAGTGTTTATAGCAGTAGTGTCCACAATTTCCAAACTATGGAAAGAACCTAGATGCCCATCAACAGATGAATGGATAAAGAAGATATGGTGTTTTGCGACGACATGGATGGAACTAGAGCGTATTATGCTTAGCGAAATAAGTCAACTGGAGAAAGACAACTACCACATGATCTCCCTGATATGAGGAAGTGGAGATGCAACGGGGGTGGGAGTTAAGGTGGTAGGAAAAGTAAAAATGAAAGAAGATGGGATCGGGAGGGAGAAAAACCAAAAGAGACTCTTAATGTCATAAAACAAACTGAGGGGGGTGGGGGGAAGAGGGGTTGGGGTTACATCATATGTTTAAATAAAGCTTAAATAAAGTAAAAAAAAAAAAGTATAAACATATACACAAAATTAAAAAAAAAAAAAGAAGATATGGTATATATATATGATGGAATATTATGCAGCCATCAAAACTGAAATCTTGCCATTTGCAATGACATGGATGGAACTAGACGGTATTATGCTAAGTGAAATAAGTCAATCAGAGAAAGACAATTATCATATAATCTCCCTGATATGTGGAATTTGAGAAACAAAGCAGAGGATAATAGCAGAAGAGAGGAAAAAAATGAAACAAGATGAAACCAGAGAGGGAGACAACAGAAGAGTCTCTTAAGACTCTTCATCTCAGGAAACAGAGGGATGCTGGAGGAGAGGGGGGTGGGAGGGATAGGGTGGCTGGGTGATGGACACTGGGGAGAGTATGTGCTATGGTAAACGCTGTAAATTGTGTAAGACTGATGAATCACAGACCTGTACCCCTGAAACAAATAATACATTATATGTTAATAAGAAATAAAACAGAATTGAATACCAAAAAAAAAAAAAAAAGGAAGAATGAACCTGCTTTGTCAGTTCCAGAAAAAAAAAATCCACCTCTCTGATCATTCCTACCTGAAGACCAGGCCAGTAGGCCTCTAGGGACTGGAAGACTGGCATGGACACAGTCCCCTTGTACATCTGCACCCACAGGTACCAGTCATCGAAGCGGGTGTAATTCCGAATGGCTGTGTTATATTCTGCAGAGGAGATGCAATAAGACACATCAGTGATCACGGAGACAAAAGGCAGGTCTTGACCCCAGGAGCACGGACTTACACTTTTGGAAGATCATATGATGGTATAGCTTCAAAGCAGTCTAGGAAGCAACAAGGCACAGAGAAAAGAGCATGGGTTCTGGAGCCAAACTTCCAGACTCAAATTCCAGCTCTAGCTTTACCACTTGCTAGCTGTGACCTTGGGTAAGGTTCTCCTTCTTAAGCCTCAGTCTCATTATCTCTAAAGTGAGGAGAGTAATGGTACACACCCCATCGACTGTTCAGTCATTCATTCACTCAACAATATTCACTGAGCATCTACTAGGTCAGGTACCTACAGGGTAACAAACAAGACAAAACGCAGGCCCTGGGGCCCTTACATTCTGGTGGGAACTTGAACTTATACTTCTCTCTAGATTGTAAATCCATGAAGGGCAGAAGTTTGTTTTGCTCACTGGAGAATCCTCAATGCTACAATAGTGCATAATAAATATGCACAATAAATTATTATCCAAATGAAGTACCAAATACACATGCAAATTAATAAAACAATCTCGGGGCACCTGGGTGGCTCAGTGGGTTAAAGCCTCTGCCTTCAGCTCAGGTCATGATCCCAGGGTCCTGGGATCGAGCCCTGCATCGGGCTCTCTGCTCAGTGGGGAGCCTGGTTCCCTTCCTCTCTCTGCCTGCCTCTCTGCCTACTTGTAATCTCTGTCTGTCAAATAAATAAATAAAATCTTTAAAAAAAAACTAATAAGACAATCTCAAATAGCACTGTATGGATGAAATGAAATAGTTCATGTTGGGCGCTTGTGAGGCACTAGACAGATCGATGGTACTCACTAAGTATCTGCTGAATAAATGAATGGTAGCCCTAACAGTAACTATTACTAGGTGCTCAACAATTCCTTAATTTCATTATTATTAGTGTCCAAGGGCCTAGAGGATAAAACACTTTTATTCCACAGGCATTAAACAACCACCTACCTCACGAAAAGCACTGTGGGGGACAGAAAGATGACTACGGCATAGACCCTGCACTCAGGAGGAAGAGCTGTTAGCTGTGGACGAAAGCTGATTCTGAAGGACGAAAGGTAATGAAGGCCCTTGGTTCTAAGGAGGGATCAAGCTGCTTCATGGGCAAGGTGACACTGCAGCTGGGCCTTAGAGGGCGAATGGAATTTGGACACATGAAGACAGGGAAAAAAGGTATTCTAGGCAAAGGGAACCCATGTGCAATGGTCAGCAAATAAGAAACCCAGGACCACACACAGAGAACAGAGTACAGTTCACTGGGATCTTGCAGAAAGGCCTGAAGAGCTACAGTGGGCACCAAGGGGGCAATGTTCAGTCCATCCTGGCTCTGAATGCAGACTCAGGTACTCAGAACGGATGCTGTCCGTACTTGGGAGCAGCTGAAAATTTGTAAGTAAATCACCTGTTGATGGGAAAAGTCATGGCAAAAGCCTCCCTACCCCACCCTTTTTTACCTAGGAACATGGCCATGAGTTTCTTATCCTGAAGCAAGATGGCTCCTTTCACCAGGTACTCGAAGTAGGAGTCCACGCCAGCCCCGATGCCCGAGTCCTGTGCCACCCACTTTCCAGTGAGCACATCGATATGGTTGCCAACCTGGGAGGAGAGAGAGAGAGAGAGAGAGAGAGAGAGAGAGAGACACACACACACACACAGTCCCAAGGGAGGGCTCAAGACCAAACATGGATCTCCCCACACCCGTGACTGGCCAGCCAGATGCAAGGCAGGCACCCTGATACTCTCAGAAGACACGAAGGCTATCGGGGTGTGGGGTTGGGAGGCCACAGACTCCTATTGGTATCAGTCACTGATTTTGGGAACTGTTCCAGGTAGTTTTAAGTCCTGGAACTTCCAGCTAAAGGCAAACAGAGCAGACCCTGGGTAACAGAGAAGGCCCGCAGGGAGAGGCACTGTCGAAAGACAGGCCAGTGGGCACAGAGAGATGGTAAGGGCTGAGAAGACATGAAGTCTACTGTAGTGTTCCAGGGCTGGAGAAAAACCTGCTGGTGTTGGACCTACTAAGGGAATTACTGGAGGTCTCCAGATGGCATCTTCTTAAGGGATTTTCAAGGATTCCTCATACAAGTTTCACTTTTCAAGCTTAGAACCAGACTTGCATAAAACGTGTCCCTGCTTGAATCACTTTCAGACAACTCAGTCTTTCCAAGTCATAATGACTCACCAAAAGTATATTAGTACATCAACATTACTGCTCCAGTAACTGAAGATCAGAGAGGCTGAGTGACAAAGTTTCAGTGTAGCAAGGCTAGGGATCAAACCCAATTCTGACTAAATCTAGTGCTATTTCCTGGATAGCTTTGGCTCAATTACTGTTTAGTTTCACTGGATTATCTGATTTAAGAGCTGAAACCAGCCTCAGAGATCATCTGGCTCAAAGTGCATTCAATCTCCATGGGTTCAGAGGTATTGGAGAAGAAAGGGAAACTGTGGGGTCAAATAAATTTGGAAAATAGTGAGTTAAGCCAAGTTAAATAGATTTACTTACCATAGGATTTCATAACCTTTAACCTATTCATGTACATTATGACTCTCAAAAAAAAAAAAAAAAGACACTACAGTTGGCCCTTGAACAATGTAGGGGTTGGGGTGCCGAGCCCCATATAGTCGAAAATCTGTATATTAACTCCCGACTGTCCAAAAACCTAAGCACTAATAGCCTGCTCTCAAGTGGAAGCTTTACTGATAACATGAATAGTCAATTAACACATAATTTTGTATGTTATATGTATTATATACTGTATTCTTACAACAAAGTAAGCTAGAGAAAAGAAAGGGAGTGTTATTAAGATCATATAGAAAAAAAGATAAAAATAAAATTAAAAAGATCATATAGAAGAGAAAATATGTTTATAATACTGCACTGTAAAAAAAATCTGTGTCTAAGTGGACCCACGCAGTTCAAAACTGTGTTTCTCAAGGGTTAATGGCCTATGTAGTATTCCCCAAACTTAACTGACTAGGAATTACTTTTTCATAGAACAGCTAACCATTCAACATCTCTTAGCACTGGTGTTCCAAGAAACCCAGTTTAACAAACACAAATAGACAGTAAAAATGAGGGCCAGATGGGCTGGCCACCCAAGGTCACCATGCGAGTCATGGGCAAGAAGCATATGACCCACTTCCTAGAAATCAAGAAGCTCAAGGAGTCAAACCTCAAACCTCCCTGACAGAGGATGTGCTCTCTCGTGCTCTCTTCCCCCGTGCCAAAACTTGAACTGGAGGCTTGGTTAACTTTCATTGTCCTGATGGGAAGTCCTGGGTCACTGCTGAGGTCACCCTAAGTGTCCCTTGGTTGGGCTGCATCTTACTGCTCAAGTCTTACAAGCAGGGGCTACGGTGGCTAACTTGACTCAGACAGAAAGGGTGGCAGCTGACCTACCAGCCCAATATCCGACCGGCTCTCCCAGAGGCGCGTGAGGGCCACTCTGGCCACATCTTCAAACACGGGGTCACCAGTGAGGCTGCTCAGGGTGGCAAATTCCACAATGAAGGTCCCGATGCCTGCCGTACAGGTGACAGGGGTTTCTCCCGGGTTCACACCATGAAGCAGGTTCACCGTTCCATACGGCATGCCAGTGGGGGTCTGAAATGCTGAATAATCACAAAATAATGATCTCAGACAGGAGTGGGGACATAGGGATGGTTCGATACATAGGCCCAAACCCCAGACCTCAGCCAGCACTTCCCTCTCTATCTCCTGGGCGATCTGCTAGAGATGAGGACAGAGAGGGATAGAGGTCATGACTATAGGCTCTTGGTGGCCACCAAAGCCAGATGCTGTCAAGCACTGCTCAGTGGGGCCCTTGGGCTCTTGCCCATGATGAGGAGGAAAGCAGCAGGCTTGCCATGCCCAGGCAGGCCTACTCTGGCTAGAGCAGCTCCATTTTTAAGTATTTTACACAATGCCTTCAGAGGCAGGCAGGAAACCTAGTGGGAGCAATACAGGGTTTAAGCCATAGGAAGCGGCGGGGCTTGTGGCACCCTGAAGAGCATGCGCCATGAGAAGCCCTTCACACGCTTCTCTGTTTTTTAGTTTATTGAGATACAACTGACGTACAGCACAAAGACCTGACTTACCTATATGGTGAGAGGATGAACGCGGGAAGTTAACATCCATCGACTCATACAGATACAAAAAGAAAACATGTGGTTTTCTCCCTTATGATGAGAGCTTTTAGGATCTACTGTCTTAGCAACTTTTAAACATATCGTACAGCAGTGTTAGCTATGGTCCCCACCACTTACAGATAACTGGAAGCTGGTATCTTTGACCACCTTTGTCTGATTCCCCTCATACGCTTTTCCAGACACAGTATGACCAAATGAAACCTATCTGCAGACCTGAAGCAGTCCCAGAGGAGGCAGTTTGAGATCCCTGCTTTAAACAGTTTAGGGGGTAAACTACTACAATTTTTTTTTTTAAAGGATATAAATTGCTTAACTACTGATGTGGTTCAACCCTCAATTTATAGGTAGGAAAAGTCATGTCTGTCAGGAAGTGACTCAAAGGTCACAGAGAGGGAGCCAAACAGAGCTGGGAGGAGAATGCCCACCTCGTGCCCACTCTGTTACGCTCTGGCCCTCCCACCCCTGTGTCTTCTGATTCAGGGCAAGGAGCTAGATAAACAGCCAGAGGGAGAGATTTCCTCTCTAGGCCAAAAGGTCAAATAACCCCAGAGCAGCCCGCGCGTCACTGAACTGTGAACAAAGTTATCAAAACTTCCAAGAACCACAAGGGCCAGCCACTTGATTATAAGTGGCAGACTTGTGTGTGGCAGGCCCAATGGCAAGCGATGAGAATGCCAAGTCACAACTGTGGGGCTCAAAGAAGTATTTCAGAAAAGTCCGGCAGTGTTCAAAAGAGGGAGAGTGACACAATCCTCTTTCTTCACCTGAATGGCAGATCGGTGGGGGCTTGCTCCAATGTGGACTTTCCAGCATGTATATTTCTCAATACAAACTGATTTTTAATGACTGAAAAAGAAAGGGGGCGGGGGAAGCAACTGAGCAGTGTGCCGTACCAATGAATCACACAGGATATGATGTTTCTAAGGAGACACTGAGGCTACGAGCTGTAAGCCATGAGTGCATCTGAACCAGCTCCCTCACTTTCCTCTGCTCTTCTCCTGAAAGGGAGAACTGTGGTGGCCAAGAGGTTGGTGAACGCCTCGGGTGATGTGTTTGGGTGTGAACAGCCCCAGAGTCCCCACCACGCCCGGAAGAGAACACACTGTCCAGCTCATGTGGCCGTGCTCGGCTACTGCGCCACCAGACCAACGCACCGAGGCTTGGCCCGCAGCCCCAGACATAGCTGAGCTACAAACAAGTCCCCTGTGTTTCAGCCGTGTTTGCGGTTCTCCAAGGACTTTCTTCTTTCTGACCTCATTTTCGGCCTCTCAAAGAGCCAATGCGGCAGGCAAGCAGGGATTATGATTCCCTTTTGAGAGACAAGGAAACTGAACCAGGGAGAGAAGAGTGGCTTGGTCAAGACATTGGCTAGTCCAGAACCAGGGGCTCCTAATGCACTGATCGAGGCTCTTCTCTGGAATCCCTTTATTCCAGCAGAGTGTGGGCCAGGGAGGAGGCCAAAGGGCTCACTCAAATAAGACAGCCTTCCACCCACCAGGCTGGCTTTCAGTGCCACCCTGCGAAGAGTCATGAGGTCAGCTCATCCTTCCTGGGCCAGGGTCCCAGCAGGCCCTTAAAATGCCTAGGACTCTGCTGATTTCCACGGTGGGGGCCCAGAAGCAGAGACAGCAAGGGTTTGGGTGAGAAACAGCAGAAAATAACTCAGCATCGCCACCCTGGTCTCCAGCAAGAGTAGCAGGGCCTACTGGACTTCCTGTTCCCCCACATCTTACCTGGGAGAAGTTTTCGGGCCGCCTCTTCAGCCATCCTCAGGAGAGGCCCAGAGCAGGGCCAGCCGGCCTCCACTTCCACCCCAGCCTTCTTCGACAACAGGTGAGCAGACAGAAGTCCTCCTACCACTACAGAGAGCACCAAACACAAGTGTCAGAGTCCCAAACACCAGACTTTCCCTTGCGTAAATGAAACTTACATACTCTGCTGGGTGGCTGCTGGGAAGGGGCTAGAGCCACCTAGTCAAAGAATCCCTGAATCCCACATGCTGGTACACTGGTAAGCTTACAAAGTTTTTTGCTCTTGGTAGATCCCCCAAACAATGGCTATCACTTATTTTTAGTCCCTATTGTATACCAAGCCCTAGGTACTATTGTCCCCTCTTTAAGTGAAGATACTGAGGTTCAGAGAGGCAATGTGACCAGCCCTGGGTCATTATCTAGCAAGTGGCAGGGCCAGGTCTGTCTGACTCCAAAACCCATGCTCATTTCACTTGGTTACTCTGTCTCCCAATCCCCGCCCCTGCCCCCGAGACCTGGACAGGCACGGTGGGGGACAGAATAGTTATTACCTTCATTGCATTAATTCATCTGTTTGAATTTCTGACACAATATTTAGGACTTATAAAAAGACATAAATGTGGGGCGCCTGGGTGGCTCAGTCTGTTAAAAGGCTGCCTTTGGCTCAGGTCATGATCCCAGGGTCCTGGGATCGAGCCCCATGTTGGGCTCCTTGCTTGTTGGGGAGCCTGCTTCTCCCTCTCCCTCTGCCTATGCCTGCCTGCAGCTCCCCCTGCTTATGCTCTTTCTCTCTGTGTCCAAAAATAAATAAATAAATAATAAATCTAAAAAAACAAAAAATAAAACATAAAAAGACATAAATGCTCTGTATCTGGAAATATGACTAAATAGATATCCTGAATGGCCCTCTCACTGGAAAAGAATTGGTGACCTTGAGCTTCAGTTTCCCCTTCCTCCTGTCAGAGGGGGAATAAGAAACAAAGGCAGAACCTATTGAAAGTGGAAAGTCTGATAAAAGATACCATCATAGGGGTGCCTGGGTGCTCAGTCGTTAAGCATCTGCCTTCGGCTCAGATCGTGATCCCAGGGTCCTGGGATCAAGCCCTGTGTCAGGCTCCGGCTCAGCAAGGAGCCTGCTTCTCCCTCTCCCTCTGCCTGCTCCTTTACCTACTTGTACTCTTGCTCTCTCTATCAAATAAATATATAAAATCTTACCAAAAAAATACCTCTCTAAAGTTGGGACCTGAAAGAATTATATAGTCTATATAAGGATGGATTCAAAATAAACCCTGCCCACCTCCCCCAGCATACTGTAAGGAAAATTGCATGCCTCAGATCTTGATGCCAAGTAAAAGGAAGGGAAAACAGAAAACAAAAAAAACTTTCCTAAGAATTAGTAACTACACTCACTAAGTTTTGCAGCTTAAATTCACACTAACTGAGTAGTCTAGGACAACACAAACCTTTGGCATAAAACAGTTTTTGGGAAACAGTGCCTACAGCCCAAATGGCAGAAGTAAACAGAAACTCTACCTGGGAGAACCGACCTTCAGTCTAGGCCTCAAAGAAGCCCAGAGATAAAGTCTAGGGAATGAGTGTACATTAAAATCTAAATAAGTCATAAAACATACAAAGAAACAAAGCATTGGGAGTACAAACCAGCAGAAATGACAATAGAACAAGACTTACCAGTATATCAAATATTGGAATTATCAGACACAGTTACAAAATAATTATGTGGAAATGTTTAAAGATATCAAAGAAAGGTCTCGAATAGGCAACTAAGTAGCAAGAAATTATAAAAAGGACCAAGCCTATTTACAAAAGAACCAAACGGAATTTCTTTTTTTTTTTTTTTTAAAGATTTTATTTTATTTATTTGTCACAGAGAGAGGGAGAGAGAGCGAACGAGCACAGGCAGACAGAGTGGCAGGCAGAGGCAGAGGGAGAAGCAGGCTCCCTGCCGAGCAAGGATCCCGATGTGGGACTCGATCCCAGGACGCTGGGATCATGACCTGAGCCGAAGGCAGCTGCTTAACCAACTGAGCCACCCAGGCGTCCCCAAAACGGAATTTCTAAAAGTGAAAAATGTAATAATTGGAGTTAAAAATTACTAAAAATTACATAGACAGGTTCAATAGCAAATAAGATATATCTGAAGAGAGAATTAGTGGACTTGAAGACAGATTCCAAAAAATTACCCAAAATGCAACGTAAAGAGACAAAATTGTTTTTACAATATGCGAAAGAGATTTGGAGGATACAGTAAGAAGGTGTAACATCTCCCTGGCTGGAGTTCTAAAAAAAGAAGAGGGAGGAAATGGGGGAGAGACACTACTTGAAGAGAAAAGTTCATAACTTTTGAAAACTTATGAATGACACTGATTCTTGGATCCAGGAATGCCAAGCAAGATAATTAAAAGAAATACACATTTATGCACATCGCAGTAAAACTGCAGAACACTGAAAGAAAAAAAAAAGTTAAGAGTCCATGTTAACAATGATTTTTTTTTAAAGATTCTATTTATTTATTTGACAGACAGAGATCACAAGTAGGCAGAGAGGCAGGCAGAGAGAGGAGGGGAAGCAGGCTCCCCACTCAGCAGAGAGCCCGATGTAGGGCTCGATCCCAGGACCCTGAGATCATGACCTGAGCTGAAGGCAGAGGCTTTAACCCACTGAGCCACCCAGGCACCCCCCCCCCCAATGTAACAATGATTATTGAAATCGGGTGATGGGTAGCTCTAGTTCATTATATTATTTTCTCTATTTTTATATATTTTTGAAAACTTTCATAATAAAAAGTTTTTAAAAGGAGGGGACAATGAGCATAAATAAAACCAACCACCTGCAAAATAATAACAGTGAGACTGGCAGATTACTTCTTAACAATGACAATGAAACGAGAAGACAGTGGAAAGATTTCTTCCATGTGCTAAGAGAAAAATACCATCAATTTAGAACCGTATGTCCTGCAAAATCATCCCTCAAAGACCCAAGAAAGGCAGTGAGATAGACATATCTTAGAAACAAAAGCTGAGAAAATCTGCCAAGAACACATCTGCAATAGAGGACATTCTAAAGGAAGTGCTTCAGGGGCACCTGGGTGGCTCAGTGGGTTAAGCCTCTGCCTTCGGCTCAGGTCGTGATCTCAGGGTCCTGGGATCGAGCCCTATGTTGGGCTCTCTGCTAAGCAGGGAGCCTGCTTCCCCCCTCTCTGCCTGCCTCTCTGCCTACTTGTGATCTCTCTCTCTCTATCAAATAAATAAATAAAATCTTTAAAAAAAAATAAAGGAAGTGCTTCAGATAGAAGGAAAGGGATCAGAGATGTAAAGTCTGAGACACAGGAAGGAAAGATGGTCAAAGAAGTGGTAAATATGGGGCACCTGGGTGGCTTAGCTGTTCAGCGTCTGCCTTCGGCTCAGGTCATGATCCCAGGGTCCTGGGATTGACCCCCGAATCAGGCTCCCTGCTCGGCGGGAAGGCTTCTTCTCCCTCTCCCACTCCCCCTGCTTGTGGTCTCTCTCTGTCAAATAAATAAATAAAAATCTTAAAAAAAGAAATGGGGCGCCTGGGTGGCTCAGTGGGTTAAAGCCTCTGCCTTCGGCTCAGGTCATGATCCCAGGGTCCTGGGAACTGAGCCCTGCATCAGGCTCTCTGCTCAGCAGGAGGCCTGCTTCTCTTCCTCTCTCTCTCTGCCTGCCTCTTTGCCTACTTGTGATCTCTGTCTGTCAAATAAATAAATAAAATCTTAAAAAAAAAAAAAAAGAAATGGTAAACATGAGTAAATCTAAAACCTCAACTGTATAGAACAGCAATCATGTATGGAGGGTTTAAAACAAAAAAAAACAAAAATGCATAACTATAGCATACAGGTCAGGATATCCTCAGAGCCAGGCTTTGTAATATTCAGGTGAATAAAGATTCTCATTAACTCTAGACTTTTGTTATGTTTGTTAAATTTTCCAGGAAAACTATTTAAAAAGCTAGATACTGAGCATAGTTTCTACATTAATAAAAAGGGAATAGGGTAAGGGGAAAAAAATCAATCTGAAGAAGACACCAAAAAAAAAAAAAAAAAAAGGAGAGAGAGAGAGAGAGAGAGAGAAAGAACATAAAAACGATGGGACAAATAGCACAAAATAGTACCAGAGAAACTAATGCAAATACCTAGGTAATTATAGTAAACGTAAATGGATTAAATGCTTCAGTTAAAAGAAAAGACTGTCAGAATGGATAAACAAACAAAATATGTAATTTATAAAAGATCTATCTGATCATAAAAATACAGAAAGATTGAAAGTAAACAAGTAGAAAAAGATCTTGGTCGAATGCCAACCAAAAGAAAGCTGGTATAATTATATTCATATCAGCAATAAAAGTGTAACAGATTCGTAAATCACAGATGATAAATTAGACTCACAAGCTGTGAACACAGCAGTGAGCATGGCCTCCAACTCAGGTCTGATCCCTTAGCCGGATTTTGTATCGTGCTGTCCCTCTGCTCCCTAATCTTTCCAAAAACGTTATCACATACCAGCAATACAAGTTTCATTGTAAAACACATACAAAATAAAGGGAAAAGAAATATAACTCGGCCTCCAGAAGTGACAGTTTGTTAAGCCACTGGTGGTCTAGGGGTTCACTGAAAGGAAGGGTTGTACTAGCTTCATAAGAATCACTGGAAACCTGATAAAAATATCGATGCTAGGACCCAGCTCAGAAATCCCCATTCATTAGGTTTAGAGTGCAACCTAAACACTGAACTTTTTTAAAGGTCCCAAGTGGTTCTGATGCACAGCCAGCTTTGGAAACTAATGCCCCCAAGACTTGCACCGAATAATGCAGTAAATCATGAACCACATGCCACTATTTTTTTTTAAGATTTATTTATTTATTTTAGTGGGGAGGGGCAGAAGGAGAGTGTGTCTCAGGCAGACCACTCTGAACACGGAGCTTGACGCAGGGCTCAATCTCACAACCCTGAGATCATGACCTGAGCTGAAACCAAGAGTCGGACAACTTTCTTTTTTATTAACATAATGTAGTATTAGCCCCAGGGGTACAGGTCTGTGAATCACCAGGTTTACACACTTCACAGCACTCACCATAGCAATACCTTCCCCAATGTCCATAACCCAACCACCCTATCCTTACCCTCTCCACCCCCCACCCCTGGCAACCCTCAGTTTGTTTTGTGAGATTAAGAGTCTCCTTTGGGGGGCACCTGGGTGGCTCAATTGGTTGGGCGACTGCCTTCGGCTCAGGTCATGATCCTGGAGTCCCGGGATCGAGTCCTGGGATTGAGTCCCGCATCGGGCTCCCTGCCCAGCAGAGAGTCTGCTTCTCCCGCTGACCTCTCTCCTCTCATTCCCTCTCTCTCTCCCTCTCAAATAAATAAAATCTTTAAAAAAAAAGAGTCTCTTATGGTTTGTCTCCCTCCCGATCCCATCTTGTTTCATTTACAAGAGTCAGACACTTAATAGACTGTGACACCCAAGTGCCCCCCCATATGTTACTATTCAAATTTAAATTTGTTAAAAATTAAATGAAATTAAAAATTCAGTTCCTCAGTTGCAGTATACACATTTCAAATGTTCAATAGCCATGTCTGATTAGTGGATACAACACTGGACAACATAGATACAGAATATTTCCATCATCATAGAAAGTTCTATTGGATAGTCCTTCTTAGACAATAAGATCCAAGAAGGCAAGGGTTACATCCTTCTTACTCATGGCTGACTGTAAGCCTAGCGTCAAATACAGGAATCGTTCTGGAACAATTTTTTTTTTCCAGTCTTTTCTCTGTCCCCTGCTCATGTCTAAAACTGATGGGAGGGGCGTCTGGGTGGTTCAGTGGGTTAAAGCCTCTGCTTTCGGCTCAGGTCATGATCCCAGGGAGCCTGCTTCCCTCTCTCTCTCTGCCTGCCTCTCTGCCTACTTGTGATCTCTGTCTGTCAAATAAAGAAAATCTTTAAAAAATAAAAAAAATAAAACTGATGGGAGATCCTGAGACCTCCACACCCCACCCTCCGGGGGGAAGATCTTTGTCAGTCACTGTCTGGGCCAAGTGCTCTGGCAAGGTTGACCCTTATGATCCTATATACTACCTCCTGGTTTACACAGAGGCAAAACTCCACACTCTCTTTTCTTCTAAAGGTTCTAGAAGGCAGCCCTCACCTCGGATGTTGGTTTCAAAGACGGAGGCATTCACGTCAATATCAAAGTCTACGTTGTCCTGGAGCACTTCAACCACTCTTTGGAATTCTGAGACATTCCCCAAAATCTGGAAAAGAAGAGAGACTTGACAGTGAGGCTCTCTCAGGCTTGAAGGCCTTGAAGACATTGGATCAAGAGTCTGGGATCCTACACTGGTGTGGCCTTCACTTATTCAACTTAAGACCTCCAGTTTCTGTTCTAAAACTGGTGACAGGAGAAGGAAACACTGAGATCTAGAAATCACCCAATACCAGGAGACCAGTTAAGTAAATTCTCAGGTACCAATTAAAGAGTCACTATGTACCTACTTAATGGAAACAATATAGACTGTAGACCATGTGAAGAAAAACCTAGTTTGACATTTGCAGTGAGTATCTGTTATTTTTAAACTTCTCTGATCACCTTCATCCTTGTGGAAAATACTGCAGGTTGGTTGGTCCAATACTGATTTCTAATCCCTTTACCCTGGCAGTCTCCCACTATAGAGGACAGAAATCCAGATACTTGCTTTCTCCACCTCCTTTGCTGCTAGAGGTGACCACGTTATCTAGCCAATGCTAAGCCTTGAGAAGTCTAGTAAGCGTACGTCTGGGAAAGCTTCGGTTTTCCTAATAAAAAGGGACACTGCTTACTCTTTTTTCTGCCTTGAAAGCAGACTTGATTTCTGGAGCTGTAGCAGCCATTTTAGATCCTGAGATACTAAGTATGAAAATGAAAGCCAATACACTAATGATGGTAGAATGGAAACATACAAAGAACCTGGGTCTCTGATGGCACAGGTGGACAGCCAACCCCATGCTCCAGACTTCCTCTCACTTAAGAAAATTAACCCTCTTCATTTAAACCATCAGCCAAATGCAATTCTGATACCTTTTACTCTGATAGTAGTACCCTAATTCTCTCTCGAGGAATCACTCTTCTTCTACAGCTGTTCCTGCAGTTTGGGAGAGGCTGACTCCATCCCCTCAGCTGCAAGAATGTGTGCTTGATCTGGACCACTGTACTGTATCCCTTGGTCAGTGACTGGTTCAGGAATAAGTGGGTGACCCAAGCCAAATCAATGAGACTCAGTTCCTGGTATTAATGCATAAGGGCTGATTCTTCCCATATGCACTGAGTGGGAAGTAAATCTGGAAATACTCTTGGCTACTCTGCCCAGCATATGGAGAGCCCAAGAACACAGCTAACAAAGGAAGCAGAGATAAAAGATAGAAGGACTTGGAAAGACATTGTTCATATGCCTGGATCCAGCTAAGTCTGACGCCAGGCTTTATCTGGACTTTTTACTTATCTGACTCAGTAAATTCCCTTCTTGTCTCTTATCAGTTTGAACTGGGTCTCTCTTGTCACCTGGAACCAAAACAATTCTGATTATCTCAAGCTGCTCAGTGATTTGGACTCAAATTTTCTTTTCTTTTTTAAGATTTTACTTATTTATTTGAGAGAGAGAGAGCGAGCATGAGCAGAGGGAACAGCAGAGGGAGAGGGAAAAGCAGACATTCCATTGAGCAGGGAGCCCTATGCAGGGCACAATCTCAGGAACCCAAGATCATGACCTGAGCCGGAGGCAGACACTTAACCAACTGAGCCAGCCAGGTGCCCCTCAACCTACGTTTCTCACTGTTCATCTTCATGTAACCTATCCTCACCTACTTCAGGAAAACCATACCTGCTATGCCTCCATTCTTTGCCTTGAGACATGCTGTGCCCTCTGCCAGAAATCTCTCCATCACATGTCTTCCCATTTCCAAATCCAACCTGGCTTTGATTGTCTGAATGTCACTTCCTAAGAAGGAAGCCTCTGATCCCTCCAGCTAAAATGAACCTCTTCATCCTTTAAAAGACTCCAGTAACTTTATCCACAACTCTTACAGCATATGTTTCTTTCCACATTAAGAGAGACCTTTGTCGAAGATGTGGTATATATATATAATGGAATACTATGCAGCCATCAAAAGAAATGAAATCTTACCATTTGCAACAACATGGATGGAACTAGAGCGTATTATGCTTAGCAAAATAAGTCAACTGGAGAAAGACAACTATCACATGATCTCCCTGATATGAGGAAGTGGAGATGCAATGGGGGTGGGGGTTAAGGTGGTAGGAAAAGAAAAAATGAAACAAGATGGGATCGGGAGGGAGACAAACCAAAAGAGACTCTTAATGTCATAAAACAAACTGAGGGGGGTGGTGGGGGGAGAGGGGTTGGGAGAGGGTGGTGGGGTTACATTATATGTTTAAATAAAAAGAAAATCCAAAAAAAAACAAAAAAACAAAAAAAAAAAAAAAGAGAGAGAGAGAGAGACCTTTGTCTGGGAAGGAGCCTCATTTATTCCTGCCTTCCCCCAGGGTGCCAAGCACAGCCCATGCAGCAATTACTCCACAAATGTTTACTGAATCTCTTTCCACACTGCAGTTAGTGATCTTCTCAAAACAGAAATCCCAGCATTTCCCACCCTCTACTCAAATGTTTCAGTGGCTTTCCATTCCTCTCAAATTAGAAGTCAAAATCCTTAACATGGTGAACAAGGGCTTCCATCATCCTGGTCCCCAAACAGGCTTCTAGCTCCACTCTGCTTCCTGCATTTCCTTCTCTACATCCCAGACATACTGGCCCTCCTTCAATTTCCTGCATCTGCCTCGATCTCTCCTGCTGTGAGGCCCTTGCCCATACCCGCTGTTTCCTCTGCCTGGACCACTACATCCTCCCCCACTTCCCTAGTCGACACTGCCTTCTCCTTCAGATCCCAACTTGAAGAGTCATTTCACTGCCTTACGGAAGTCCTCCCTGACCTCCTCAGTCTAGGTCCATTTCCTTTGTTACATGACCACTCACAGAACCATGTTCCCCTCCCTCAGAGCACTCACCTCAATTTGTAATTCTATGTCCTTTAAGATTAGTTTCTGATTCCTCATCTCCCTCACTAAAGCCGTAACTCCAGGAGAGCAGGGACCATGTCTTTTTTTTTTTTTTTAATAAATTCTTTTTTTTTTTTTTTCTAAGATTTTATTTTACTTGACAGAGAGAGGGGTCACAAGTAGGCAGAGAGGCAGGCA
>ML093454.1:116939-145689 GCA_003697995.1 Taxidea taxus jeffersonii | reverse complement strand
TTTTAGAAATCCAACACAATTACATTTTCAGATCCAGTACTAGACCTTGAGTCTTTCTTGCAGATGGCCACTTTGGCGTATTCTGGTGACACCTCACCTTGCCACGTACTTCCTTCAACCTTCAATGACTAGTAGGTGCTCCATCTGTTTTACTTCCCTTTCCCTTTCGCTTATAGTAGGAGATGGGCAACAAAATCCACTGATGACACTTCTTCCCACTGTCTACACTGGTTTAAACTGGGTATTAAGGAGGGCACATATTGCGTGGAGCACTAGGTGTTATACGTAAACAATGACTCATGAAACACTACATCAAAAACTAATGATGTACTGTATGGTGACTAACATAACATAGTAAAAAAGAGTAATAATAAAAATTGAAATTAATTGATTAATTAATTAATTAAAGGGTGCATTTCCCCCTCTGTCAGCTCCTTCTTTTCATTTGCAAATAACGAGTTTCAGAGAAAGCTGTAAGTCATCTTTTTTTCTCTCCTCTCAACTGTGAATTTCCTTTTCTAGATTAGAAATTATTAAGATTGACAAATTATGATATCATTTCTCCCAATGTCCTACTAAACAAAGACACATGACTCTCATCTTGCAGAAAATGACATGATTATCTAAATGACGTGGCTCTTACTCAATACTGTTTATGCTAACTCATTCTCATTTTCCTTCTTTCCAAATGAAAATTTTATTACCTTGTATTTATACTAGATTTTGATCCACTAATGGATCATGAAGCTATTTGGGGATCTTTACCAATATTTGTTTTCAAGTGAAATAAGATAGATGAGAATAGAAAACAGATAGCCCTGTAAATGACTGGGATAAATTTCTGTTTCAATTACACACGTGTGAAAATACACAAGGTTGGGACAGGAAATGCAGCTCTTGTTTTGAGTCACTGTGAGAAAATGTATGAAATGTTCTGATTTGGTAAAGTTAGATAAATTTTATGAACTGCAACAGTCTTTTCTTCCTTGTCCTCTAACCAAATTTATGTTTGATGACAAGGCCTATTTCTACTGTGGCTGACAACTTTGTCTTGATCATCTCCATTCAAAGCCCATGTCTTCTCCAAGCAGCTATCCAGTCCAAGGCTAGGATCTCTCTCTCTCTCTCTCTTTTTTTTTTAAGATATTATTTACTTATTTGACAGAGAGAGAGAGAGAGATCACAAGAAGGCAGAGAGGCAGGCAGAGAGGGGGGAGCAGACTCCCGGCTGAGCAGAGAGCCCGATTCGGGGCTCGATCCCAGGACCTTGAGATCATGACCTGAGCCGAAGGCAGAGGCTTAACCCATCCAGGTGCCCTCCAAGGCTGGGATCTCTTATTCCTTTAAGGCTTCCCTACTCTTTTCCTTTCCAAGATGATCTAAGCTTGAGGGACCTTGGATATTGTCCTGGCATTCCAAGAAGTAGGCTTGCTCTGTCTGAGGTTCTATGTTCTTGCCGACAACTTCTGGAGGTCCATTGATCTTCCCGAATCCCTTTTGGGGGGGCAAGGGCTGACACTTTCTCTTGGAAGTTGTGACACCCTCCGTCACGCATTCTTCTAGTCTGCACACTCTATCCAGGATAACTCGATGCTCACGGTTTGCTCTTAGATGCTTGGTTACCTTGATAGGGGCAGGAAAGGAGATTCTCTCTCTCTTTAGGCAAAGCTTGACTTTTGTAAATCAGAATGCTTTCAGATTACTGTTTGTGTTATTTGCTTATAAAATTTATTTATAAATGTGTCCCTCCAGGCTATCACTGTCCAGTTTTATGGCAATGGAAGTGTGTATGTGTAACAGCACTGTTCTGCATAGGAGACACTAGTTACGTGTGGCCATCAGCTCTTGAAATGTGGCCAGTGTGATTCAGGAACTGAATTTTACATCTTGTGTAGTTTTAATTAATTAAAATTCAAATAGCCACATGTGGATAATGGCTCCTATATTAAATAGCACAGTTCTGGGCTGTGTCCGTGCCTTCCCCTTGATGGCCACTTATTAAAAAAATGGGGGGGGGCGCGCCTGGGTGGCTCAGTGGGTTAAGCCTCTGCCTTCGGCTCAGGTCATGATCTCAGGTCCTGGGATCAAGCCCCGAATCGGGCTCCCTGCTCAGCAGGGAACCTGCTTCCTCCTCTCCCTCCACCTGCCTCTCTGCCTACTTGTGATCTCTCTCTCTCTCCCTCTGTCAAATAAGTAAATAAAATCTTTAAAAACAAAAAAGCTATTATTGCTGCTGCCAAAATCATGGGGTAAGTGTAAAGCACACAAGAAAAGCAGAAGGAAAGCAACTTTTCAATATCTCTTCATATAATCCTGCCCCACTTAAATTTTTTCATCAGTTTTACCGAGGCCATAATTTATGTACAAAAGGTATCCCATTTTAAGTGTAGAGTTCAATGAGTTTTGACAAGTATATCCAGTCATGTAACCACCACCACAATGAAGACAAAGAAGATTTCATTAGCCCCAAATTCTCCTGCCCTTACTCCCTGTCCCTGCCCAATGTTGCTCTGCTTTCTGACACTGCTGTTTTGCCTTTTTCAGAATTTCATATAAGTACAATCCAACATACACAGTCTTCTGTGCTTGGTTTCTTTCAACCAGCATAATGATCTGAATTTGTTCAGCTGTTGTTTGTGGTGGAGACTGTTCCTTTTCATTGTTAAGTACATCCCGTTGCAGGGATGTAATACAATTTGTTTATCCATTCAGAAGTTGATTTTGGTTGTATTTGGTTTGGGGCTACTCTTTTTAGAAGCTGCTACTATGAATAAGGTGTATGTCTTTTTGTGGACATATGTTTTCATTCTTCTCTGGAAAATATCTAGAATTGAAAATGCCAGGTCATATGGTTAAATGTTTGTTTATGTAAGAAACTACCTAACTGTTTTATAAAATGACTATATCATGCTGTATTCCCACACCAATATATGAGAGTTAAAATTGCTCTGCAACCTATCTCTTGGCCTTGTCGCTCTTGAGGATTTTAGTCATTTTTGTAGCTGTGTCATAGTACCTGTCACAGCTTTAATTTGCATTTCCCAGATGACTAATGATGTTGAGCATCTTTTTATGTACTTTCATGCCATTTGTATATCTTTTTTTTAAAGATTTTATTTATTCATTTGACAGACAGAGATCACAAGTAGGCAGAGAGGCAGGCAGAGAGAGATGGAGAAGCAGGTTCCCTGCTGAGCAGAGAGCCCGGTTCGGGACTCGATCCCAGGACTCTGGGATCATGACCTGAGCCGAAGGCAGAGGCTTACCCCACTTAGCCACCCAGGCGCCCCTATTTGTATATCTTTTTTAGAGACATGTTTATTCAAAATATTTTTATATCAGGTTATCCTCTTCTTACTCAGTTGTGAGAATATTTGTTAGATTTAACTTTGTAAATATTTTCTCCCAGTCTGTAGTTTGCCTTTTTAGTTTCTGAATAGCATCTTTCAAAAATATGAGGATTTTCTTGTTTGTGGGTTTCTTTGGGTTTTTTTGTTTTTGGTTGTTTTTGTTTTGTTTTACTTTGTTTTCGTCTAAGAGATCTTTGCCTGCCCAAGATTACAAAGATTACAAAGATTTTCACTTATAATTTCTTCTGGACTTATAGTTGCAGTTCTTGGCTCAATGTTCAATTTTGAGCAAATAAAAGCTTATTTTTAATCAGGGCTCTAAATTTCTTTAATATTTATTCCAAACTGTAGACCAACATAGAACCTGTCTCATAGAGTTTTCATAAGCCTGGTAATAATAACTATTGAATAATTACTGGTCATGGACTTATATGTTTATTCATCCAATACATCCTCTCATAGCACAAAAGGGAGTCCTGAATATTATCAATTAAAGTAAGGTGCCAAGCCATAAGAAGATGTAAGAAGGCAAAAATCTTAGACTCCAAAGAAAACTTAAATAAAAATTAAAAATAAAGCTCATTCACTATTTGGGGATATTTTAAATTTTTAATAAAACCAACAATTCTCAATTTCTTTTGTGACATTCCACAAGTTCTTCTTTCTCATGACACTAACTTGTCCAAATTTAGTACTGAGTATTCCTGGAAGACCAAAAATGCTCTAAGAACTGTTTGGTTGCTCTAATCATACTTTGTATGTATGTCTAGAAACTGGCACAAAACAATGAGAGGAAAGTCACAGATAAAAGTAAGAATGCTTTCCTTACTGCCCTTCCTTAGGGATGAATCTACATAATCTCTTACATCTTTAAAAATCATTCGATTTCAAGTGTGAAGAAGATTGGCTACTCCTAATAACTCAGTGGGAGAGTAGAACAGCAAGTCCTGCCAAGGGTCCGGAAAGAAGTTTGTGTTATGTTTCCTCTGGAATTACCTGTTGGCTCATCAGGTTTTAATGTGTTAAGATTTGGGGCTACAAATGGAAGAAGGGTTAATTCCCATAGGAAATTAGTGTCAAAGTTTATGTGATTTTTTTCCCTTCTGCCCTTCTCAAGATGAGAGTGGGGTTTCTGAGTCTAGTCAAAAGTCATTTGACCAATGGATCCTCTGATGGAAAGATGTACCAGGGGAATTGACCCCATCTCACCCTAACTTGTGACTATCCTGCAGTATTTGAAATGTAGCAAAAATTCTGGAGTATGTCGCTTGTTCTGTGCACTCACTTACCCACTGTGTGCAAGAAAAAGCTGGATTCCTCTGGTAAATTCTTTTCCTGAATGATGCAACAGATAGAAGGCTTATCTTGTGGATTGTCCTTTCACCTGGTTGAGCAAGTTCTCCGCTCACCAGCTGACAAGAATTTGTGGGGATGTACGGTCAGGCATTTTGTTCCTCAAACTGTTAAGTGTTAGTAAGTAACAAAAGAAGAGGGTCACACAGATCAGAGATCATGAAGATAGATTTCCCTTTTGTGATCTGCCCGGAGACCCGAGGTAGGACAGTTGCTTTATCAGGGCTGAATGAACTTTCCAAATCCCACAAGTATGACAGAACGTAAAATCTCCACCAATGCAGATTCACTTTTTCAATAAATACTCTTTGAACTTTCTAAACAATGGTGAATAAGCCCAAATCCCTGTCCTCACTGAGTAGGTGCCTGACAATTCTAAACTGAAGACAATAATAAACTTCTAGCTCTTTTCTTCCTGCAATGAGACATAACACGGAGGTCAACAACTTCATCTTAATTTATTTCCACAAATTACATTTCTTTTCTCGCATCTGGGAAAGAAGGTAGAATTTTAAATTGGGAGAGATTTTAAATTTAAATTGGGAGAGATTTGTGGGACTGAGCCCAGAGTCCATGACCTGTCTCTATGCAGGGGAATTTAAAAGGGATTGACCCTGAGACGAATAAAGAGGCCATGTCCAAAGGCAAACCTCTCTCCCAAAGAGACTGAATTCATTAGATCCCGCTTGCTGCCTTCAACTCGAGGGGACGCAATATTCAGTTACCTCCCTTGGATAGTGCTCTGAGTCTGAAGCTGAATTTAGTTTATCTCCTTTGGACCCAGGTCTACAGATTTTGTTTGTTTGTTTGTTTGTTTCTTTTTTCAGGTACCTGCATTTAGAGGTATTTGGGCTGGGGCCAGATGAACATTTTGACATCACCTTGTCCAGGCCTGGACTACTCCATATTAACACAAGGCAGATCCTTGAGCTAAGTCCAGGAATCCAGTACAGACCCCAGAAATCCATAAGGAATAGTCTCAATGAATCTGAGTTCCTAGATTACAGGCACATGAGGTGGAGAATAAGAAACTAGGATTTAACAAAGGTTAGCCATGAAAAAGCAATTTATGCCAGAAAACTGAAGAGTTGTGAATGAGTTAAATATATATAGATAAGTAAATACTAAATATAATTAAATTAAATTATATAATGCAAAATTATAAGAAAGAAGAAAACATTTCATTGCTCCCTTCCCAGCTTCATGCCCTAGACCCAAAGCTGCTGTAAATCCACCTGTGAGCTGTCCCAGCTTTTGGAGGAGGCCCTACCTTCTAGGTTTTCATATCGCATTGCTCGGAATTAAAGAAATTATTTGGGATGAAGGAGAAGAAGAGAAGTATCACCACCACTATGTATCAGTCCGTATTTGTCTACAACACCAGACAATGAGGGGGAGATGGCACAGGATTGAAATGTCCAGATGTACTTGCACACATTGATGCACACTTTGCATTCCTCCACTTGGGACACTGAGAGGCACAACAAGGAAACTCTCCAAAACCGAAAGTCAGTTTCAAATAACATTCAATTCTTTTATTAGAGTGTGAAATCTTCAACTTTTTCCATTAGGATAAAGCAGGGAGTGGAAAGCCAAGCCACAGCCCCAAAGATAAGATACTATGTCATTTCTCTAAAAGCCAGTCCTAAGAGGCAGCCCAAATATAAGATCTGAGAATTGATTATCTGCCCTGGGTCATTATTGCTAAACAATAGAGCACCTGGTCTTTGCAATCTACATAATGCCTTTGTTTTTATTGACCATGTTTTGAGATCCAAACCAAACCTGTGGGTCTGTTTCCAGGCCAGTCTTTTCCATCCTGTTTTGATAAAGCAGGAAATGTTGAATGAGAATTGCTTTTGACCCTGCCATTTTTCCAGCCATTGAAATCTTTGAACCAGTGCAATCTCATAAAGTTTTCTACCCTACAGGAGCTGTTCTCAACTTTGTCAAGGTGTGTTGGTGAACAAGCTTTATTCCTTTTTGTTAACTGGCAACAAACTAATTAGGAAATGAACCCTCACTTTCATCTATATCCAAAACTGACATTATCCTTTGGCGTGGCCTTTGAACTAATTGCTGTATAGACAAGGCGGTATTTTGGCTCTGCAGTAGTGTGATGAGAGGAACTATTCACTCATTCACCAAATACTGACAAACTCCTACTGAATGCATGATCAGGAGGTACAAAAGCAAACAGATGGACAAACCCACTGGTTTAAGGGAGCTTTGGTCTCCTGATAGGAAAAAACAAAATAAATGATAAACAAAACCATCTGAATGCAGTAACACAGAGTAGAATGATTGGGTGATTAAGTGGCTGGGTCATTACTTTTGACTAGCTGGTCTGGGAAGACCTTTCCAGGAAAATGACATTTGAGCAAAAACTTAAATAACAAGATGAACTCAAGTATGTGAAGATTCCAGGCAGAGGGAACAGCAACTATATACTGTGAGTAGAGATAAACTTTGCATAGCCAATTTTTAAGAAAACAAATATATAAAATCATTAACAAGCACAACCAAATGTTACTCTTTCCGGAACAGAGTGACCAAGGGGAAATGGGAAATAAAAGTAGGCAAAGACCACCTTGCAGAGGCCTTCTAGGCCATGCAGCCATCATAAAGAGTATGGATTCCATCTAAGCGAGAAGCCCTTGGAACATTTTAAACAGGAAGGAAAGTGATGGGACTACGACATAAATACTTATGGAAACGTATATTTGGAAGGGAAAGGAATTGCCACAAAATCCCAACACCCTATAAGAAAGCAAATAAACTGGCCCTTCTATTACTATCATTTCTTTTAAGGCATCTCCAGCATAAAGCATCCTCTAGTATACATCATATGCACAAAAATAAACATATGATGTGCCCACGAATGGCCATTCACTATATTCATCAAGGGCAAACAGAAGTGGAGAACAGTTCTTTCCAAAGCCTGGTATTTTCTTCCTATGAAAGGAGTTCAAAGGACAATACTCTGCATCTTTCTCAACACCATTACTCATTCCATATTTAGGGAGGTGACTGACTTCTCTGATTGGTAAATGTGGAGGAATAACTGGGTTTGGAGGACCCAGCTCCCAGACACTCATCACGAGAGTGAATCTGCCCGAAGAGGGCAAAAGTCTGCTTAGACAAGCCCCATCCTATGGCCCGAACCTACCATAGGGCTGTGACTGGGTCAGTCAATCTACCTAAATCTGAGTTCAACATTAGCAAGTCCACTTAGTTAACAAACCTAAATTAAAGCTCATGTCTCTGATCTCATTCCTATTAGGAATAAAAATGAACTTTGGACCTCCCTGTCTCTTATTTATCAACTTGTTTGGAAAGTAGGTGGGAAAAATGAGGCACCATTTTGGGGACAGAGGAGGGCTTAGAGACCCCAACTTTAGACACATACTGAGAGCATGGCACTGCTTTAGGTTCTTTCGAAGAAGTAAAGGAAACAGTAAATGTACCACCTCCGCCAAGGAAAATTATAATCCCTTGGGTTAAAATATTGCCCTGCTGATGAGAAAAGCAGCTTCTCAGACAGGATAGAAAACCTAACCACCAGAATTTAAAAAAAAATAAAAAAAATAAAAAAACCAAAATGATCCCTGATCAGGTGGGAGTCTCTCAAGACTCCGTCACGTGCTTTATTCACACAGAACTGAGCAACCACACGCACAGAAGGAGAGGGAAGGACTTAGGAAAATATGCTCACGGGCCGTTGGCATTCTTCTTATCTGTTCATTGATTTCTGTGGTCTTCTGAGTATCGATCTGTAAGTTTTGGCTCCCAACACTGCTTCCCTCTCAGCTATTTTCACCTCCGTGTCCTCAGGTTGCTCTCTCTCCCACACCAGGCAGTGGGAGAGGCGTGCTAGTCTTGGCATCCTTCTTCAAACTTCTCATCTGTCCATTGGAACACAATAACACCGCCAAGCTCTGCCCGGCAGTGTGTGAAGGGCCGTCACGTGGAGCTTCAAAGCCCGCTCACGCTCTCAACCGAAAGTGTAGGGGTTGCCCTGTGTGTAACTTCCTGCCTAACTCCCATGTGGAACGGGTGAGAGGGGAAGAGCTGAGTGTAAACTCACGTCTGAGAAAATGACCCCAGACATGATGGAGACTCACGTGGTGGAGACAGATGTTTTGTCAGCCTTGCAGTGGGACCAAACACAGGTCTATTAATCTTCACTACAGGAAGCATATCACTGGACATGATATCCGAATGAACCAAGGATCAAACTATGCTCTTACTGCCTCCAAGTATTTTGAACATTTTTGAAACTTTTTTTCAAATGAAATAAAGACCAGTCTTAGTGAGTTTTAGAATTAGAATAGTGCAAAGATGTACATTAAAGTTTTATTTTAGAGCTCTGTGTACCCATTATTTTATGTATTTGCTTGGGTTATTGCTATTATTTCTTAGGTACTTCAAGTTTCATAATGAAGCGTTTTTTTCCGCCCAAATGTATGACGCAATTACCATACTTAATAGTACATACCTGGGTATACTTCCTCCAAATTTTCTCGGCCTACTCAGAACCTTGACCCAAGGAATTGGGTTACCTTATTGAGTCTGTCCAAAGAAAAATGAAATGAAAGAGACCCTAAGCGTAAGTTGATGACCTTTTTTTCTTTTTCCCTTACTTTAAAACTTGTCCAGAAAATCTTAGAAGGGATGGTCATCACCGTTTTACCTGATATGTACCCATACCAAACAGGTTAAGACAGGAGTAGCGTAGGCGTTTGAATGAAAAATTACAGTGAATTTCCTGTGGTGTCACAGGTAGTAAGTGTGCTTGCACAAACTACTGTATAAGCCATTATGGCCACAACTGAAGTTATGACCTTTAATACTCTTAATTGTCTTCCTCCAAGTTCTGGGGAGTGAATCAGCCTTTTGGCATCCTGCCTCGCTTCTGACTGACTCACAAATGCTTCCATAGCAGCTGCCACATAATTTTTTTAAGAAGGGCTAGAATTGCTGCTATGAGTCATAAGAGAATGGGAAAGAGCAATAAGGCGAAAGGGGAGGTAGGTGTCCCAAATGCATTTTCCAAGAAATTATTGGAAGAATAAATAGACTGAGAGTCAAATTTCCACAAGAAACTTTTGAAAGAATTAGTAATTAAATAAGTTTTTAATGACATTTCTTTAGTTCTGAAAGTCATCCTTTCTTTACTTTCCCACAAACAAGCACTCAGACTCACTAGCAGTAGAGAGAGAGAGAGAATTTAGCTTTCATTTCAAATCCCCCTACTGGAAATACACTTTCTCCCTGATTTTCTCCATCATTATCTACCATGCAGCTAAACTTAACATTCTGACACTTTGATTATAGATAAATTGAATGAATCAAACTTTTCAACCCCATGTTTGGTCATCAAAGAACGCATGGTCTTAAAAGAACTAATTTTTTTAAAGCTATACTTACTTATTTTAGAGAGAGAGAGTGTGTGTGCATGCATGAGCAGGGAGGCAGGGCAGAGGGAGAGGGAAGGGGAGAGAAACAGATGCCCCACTGAGCACAGAGCTGATCCTGGCTCCATCCTAGGATGCTGAGATCATGACCTCAGCTGAAATCAAGAGATCAAGAGTCAGATGCTCAACCAACTAAGCCACCCAGGCACCCCTTAAAAGAACTAATTTAAACATCAAGGATACAGTTTGGTTATTGATAAGAAAAAGATTTTTTCTTTAAGTTCAACCAGAATGCAATTTTTAGCAAAACATATACTACTTGTTTCTTTTAAGTTAATTTACAATTGGTAATTTAAAATTCCCCAAGTAGGGGTGGGGGTTCAGTCAGTTGGACGGCTGCCTTTGGCTGGGTGATGATCCCAGGGTCCTGCATCATGCTCACCACTGGGCAAGGAAACTGCTTCTCCATCTGCCCCTCCTCCTGCTCATGCTTTCTCTCTCTCTCTCTCAAATAAATAAATAAAGTCTTTAAAAAATAAAATAAAATTCCCCAAATAATGTCATAGTGTATGGATACAATGGTTTTAACCCAACAGATCTGAAGGAGTATAAAAAATCACCGATCAAGGGCATTACGGCTTCAAGAAAATCAGCTCAGCGCTGGACAAAAGAACAGGCTTAGAATTCAGCCAATAAGTCTCCTCAGTATTTTGGAAGACTTTTATGAATCTGTTGAGGACCCACACCAAGTTAAAACTTTGTTGGGACGCCTGGGGGGCTCAGTCGGTTAAGTGACTGGCTCCTGATTTCAGCTCAGGTCATGATCTCTGGGTCCTAGGATGGACCCAGAAGTCAGGCTTGGTGCTTCCCTGGGAGTCTGATTGAGACTCTCTCTCTCTCTCTTTCTCTCCCTCTGTCCCTCGCCCCACTTGCTCATGCTCTGTCTCTCTCAAATAAGTAAATCTTTAAAAATTTAAAACTTTGGTCCACAATAGCCAAACTGTGGAAAGAACCTAGATGTCCATCAACAGATGAATGGATAAAGAAGATGTGGTGTATATATACAATGGAATACTATGCAGCCATCAAAAGAAATGAAATCTTGCCATTCACGACGATGTGGATGGAACTACAGGGTATTATGCTTAGCGAAATAAGCCAGTCGGAGAAAGACAACTCTCATATGATCTTCCTGATACGAGGAAGTGGAGATGCAAAGTGGGGGGCATGGGGGGTAGGAAAAGAATAAATGAAACAAGATGGGATCGGGAGGGAGACAAACCATAAGAGACTCTTAATCTCACAAAACAAACTGAAGGTTGCTGGAGGAATGGGGGTTGGGAGAGGGTGGTGGGGTTATGGACATTGGGGAGGGTGTGTGCTATGGTGAGTGCTGTGAAGTGTGTAAACCTGGCGATTCACAGTCCTGTACCCCTGGGGCTAATAATACATTATACGGTTATAAATTTTTTTTAATTTAAAACTTTGTTTATTAGTCAGTAATCTTTTTGAAGATTTAGCTCTCAGGAAAAGCTTTGGAAAACCCTTTCTTACCCTTTGTTATTTTTGAAGTGGCTCTATCTAAGCTTTTACTGATCGAAGGCCTGATTAGACACTAAGCATAAGAAAAAGAAATAAATGGTCTCTTCCCGGGGATTTCTTCCATTGTGTGTATGGATGGGGTGGGAGGCAGTGGTCTGTCTCGGCACATCGCACAGTGGTCAGTAGCATTGGCTGTCATGCCAGTTTGGGTCAGAATCCTGGTTCTGCCTCCTCTACACCCTCAGGTAACTTCCCACCTCCCCACGCTTCATTTTCCCCATTCTTAAAGTGAAGATAGAGACATTATTCACCGGATGGCATCATAGAAATCAAGTATAAAGTGCTTAGAATGGTTTAAAAAGCTTTTCGGAAATGTCCACTACAAAAAAATCATAGAGGTCTAGATAGCTTAGTGACATTTTCCAGGTGGCAAAGCACAAGAGCCAGAGCTCTGAGCCCACTGATCTTCAAGCTCAGATTTGGTCTACCCATTGCCATTTCTCCAGAATCATGGGAATAATTGTCATACTGAGTAATTGGTAAAATTATTTTAGCACCTTGGCCAAATTGGAAAGTTTTACTTAAAATTTCAAGAGAATTTTTTGTTGTTGTTTAGGTGTTTTTGTTTGCTTGTTTATACAGGGGTTGATGGGGTAAGTGAACTCTCCTGACATCTTTAAATGTGTTAAAATAGAAAAGGCTGCAAACGAGTTGAGGGCTAGAGTACTGACTTTACTACTGTGACTAATGGGTTGTTCTTTCAGGGACCTATTTTATCTCCAGGGCCCCAGGTTTCTGAAGAGTTGCTCTGAAGGCCACAGCACTATTTGTAACAACCGTATTTTCTGTCCCAGCGAATTGATGGAGCCGGAGGCGATAGAACAATGTCATTATGTTTAGCTCACTGTCACAATCCTTTGGGTCTCGGCAGAACATCTGCTGACGTGTGACTACTGACGACCTCATTCATCTCCTCACAGAATCATCACAACCATTATAGGTTACTGGAGTCTTTCTCCTCAAAGGAATGCATTTTTGATGGTCAAGGAGGAAGTTGGCTGTGTCACCAACTCCTAGTCAAACAAGACTGCATTTTCACTTGCTACAGGATAAGACAAGTAAGCAATAGATGCGATGAAACACAAGTCCCGGGAAATGTCAGTCACTGAAGATCCCTTCTTCACATGCCTCTCAGGTAAGAGAAAGGCTGTTAGTTTTCAAATACTGGTGGTCTGGGGGAAATACCCATGAAAACACCTTGCAGCAAACTCTCTGCACAGTTCTAGAAATTCTCTCCTGAGCCTGGAGAATGCACGTGAGTGCCATTTTGGGGTCTAATCTGAATGTGACTCATTCTCCCACATGCAGTATTTGTATAAAGGGAATGAATTAATCTGTAATAAATGTGTTTGATTTCCAGTGACCCCACCCCATCCTAACTTCCCAGAAATTCTAGCCCAGTCTTGAGTTCTCATGATGTATAATGGGTTCCCCAGGTATGATGACTGTTATGACAAAACCTGAGTAAGATTGTACACAGCCCCTGCACCCCTAAGGATATTTAGTTGATGTAGAAAATGTAAATAACTGATTACTCCATTTGTTCTAGGACACAGCTTCCCACCAGACAAATGAAGAGTTGGCTTGGAAAGCACTTTTTAAAAGAAATTTTCCCTTCAGCAAAAGTAACCCAACTTAATAGTAATTATCTTTACTAGAGATCCAATGACCAGATCCTACAAGCTTACTTGTCTCTCAAATAACCTGTATAACTCTTTACTAAGAGTTCTGTCAACAATCCCAAAGTGTGAAGTTCATAACTACTGCTGTTTACAGAATCCAAATAAAAAGAAATAAACGTATCTCCCTGGGAATATAGGCACTGGAAGAAATACAAGCAGCCTTAAGAGATTGCAGAGATTGAATGCTTAAGTTATTTCAAATGATTCAAAGTTTTTTTTTAATGGGACTGTTTTCATATATAGACGTATGCATAAACTCAGTTAGATTAAATAAAACATAATAGTATCATTTCAATGACATACAGTGCATGAATAATAACAAGGGAATGCATTGAGAGTTATAGAGAGGCATAATTAAACAGGTTCCTGGAATTTCTTATAAAATATATGATTGAAAATAGATATATGACTAACTATATATCATTAATATATATATGTAAAATAGGAAAGTTCTATCCGGTATTAATTATGAAAACATCTAACATAAGGGAGGTAACCAGCCTACTCTCTTAGATTGCAAAGACTTATTGCTATATGGTTTACATTCATTCCACACACAAGGAGTGAAGGTATAATGTTCGGAGAGACAAGCTTACTCCCTGGCCTCCTTCAGTTTATAATCTAGCAGAGATTCAGTCAAGCTAACAAACGGTGACATTGTCACCAGGTAAGTGCTATGTGGCAGGGCATGCACCCAGGGTTCAGAGAACCTACCGGATGCATACCTGTGGGTTCCAGGTGGCTCACTGGGAGAGGAGAAGGATGCTCTGAGGAAGGTGGAGAGGTAATTGGGCCAAGAAACAGGAGCTAAAAAAATGAAAGCAGGTATTCCCAGCTATGGAGAGGAGAACACCTGAGAGGAGGAGAGCATCAGCTTTGGAGATAATCAAAGATGCCTATGCAGAGTCTCAATTCAAACCCCAGAGTATTCTGATACGACCTCTAAAATCACAATCATAGGAGAAGCAGTTGGCAGCCATCTTTATCTAAATGTGACCCTTGTGAGCCAACAGATTATCAGCAGACACACCAAGAGCACAATTAGAAATATTCTGATACCAATGTCTAAAGAGATGCCGTTAGAAGTGAAACATCTCAACTGAATACCATTAAAGATACAAAAACAAAAATGGTTGACCCCAAGATCACCCCAATCTCTAGATCAAACGTCACATGCAAAGGAAATGACAAAGTTCTTCAGGAGGGTATTACATGAATTCTCTTTGTTGGATTAAATCTTGTCTCCTCCCCAGTCACTCAAGCAAAAGGAATCATTGTGCACGCAAATAACAGGAAACACCAGAGGATTACATAGCATAGTTTTTGGCCACAAAAGGAAGAGCATGACTAGTTAATATTTAGTGTAATAGATACAGTTAGAAACCACGGAATTTGCTATATAGACGGTCCGTGTCTGATTAGTGACGACTAAGTTAGTTATGTTTCCCTTGAAAAGGAGAATTTTGTAAAATGGGAAGGATTTGGCTTGGTGGGAGAAGGAAAACAGGAACTGGAGGGGACATTCTAGACAAAGAAAGTAGAGCAAAACCTCAGAGACAGGTGTGGTCATAGTATATGCATGGGTCCATGAGCCTGTCTAAAGTTAAGGACATATTTGAAGAGTTTAGAAACCAATTGCTTTGGGGGCGCCTGGGTGGCTCAGTGGGTTAAAGCCTCTGCCTTCGGCTCAGGTCATGATCTCAGGGTCCTGGGATCGAGCCCCGCATCGGGCTCTCTGCTCAGCAGGGAGCCTGCTTCCCTTCCTCTCTCTCTGCCTGCCTGTGATCTCTGTTAAATAAATAAATAAAATCTTAAAAAAAAAAAAAGGAAAGAAACCAATTGCTTTGAATTAGGTAGGCTGGGATATGATAATGGAGAAATTTGAAAAAAAGAGAGGCCATACAAGTTGATACTTTAAGCAAAAGATGTTGAGAAGTGTTGAGGTGGATCATGTAAAAACAGTCTTTATTAGTTACTCTAGCAATGCTATGAAAGAAAAAGATAAGAGGAAGAAATTCCACAGCCACTGGATTCGACAGAGAAATGCTTTTAGTCATATATGGTGAAGTAGTGAAATCTTGGATGGGAATTAAAAACCAGGAGTCAATGTCAAAGGCATTTCAAAAGAAAAAAGAAAAAAAAGTGTTTGCGACTACTATCCAGATAAAGTCAAGAACACAGAGGCAGGGAGGAGTTAAGAATGACCAAGGAGCTATGTCATAGTGGCTTCAGCTGGTGCATGCAAGTGGGAAAGAAAGATGGAGTGAGAAAAATGACAGATTTGGTTTTGACGCCATTGAGCTTAACAATGAGGTACTCGAGTAGAAATGTCTAAAAGAAAAAAAATAAAGCCTAATAGATGAAGTGAGAGGACAAGTTTGAAGTCACAGGAGATAATGTTACATAAGTTTTCTTCTAAAAAAGGGTAGAATAGTGATCATTTTAACTTTTTTGTTTATGGCAGAATTCTTACTTCGGACAAAACCCAAACCATGTGCTGAGTCTTTTCTTGTTTTATAAACAGAAGAGAGAAGTACTTTTTAGGAGTGAAGGTCCTAGAGCTTCTGTCTTTGCCTAATCCCTCACTCCAGTGCCATGAAGTAGAAATGGAGCTAGGAAGTATGAGGAGGGGGCATTCACGGGATGATGCTGAGCCAGGCCAGAAGAATTCCTTTGCTGGGGATAGGCCTGCTGGCAATAGTGGGAACAAGGCAGGAACCACCTTGAGATGGCCAGGCTAGAGCTGAGTGAAGAAGACACAAGGTCAACATAGGAAGGGGTTGGGCTCTCTTCAAACGGAACTGGCAGGCAAGAACCCTGTCTACAGTCAGCCTGAGTCACAGTGCACAGGTAATCAGACAGGGCAGTGGGTCTGAACCAGGTGAGCAGTTCAGGAACAAGAAGCTCAGCCTTGGCCAAAGGGCAGAGGGACAGCATGGAATCAGGAGACCCAGGCTTAGCCAGCTGGGTATTGTTGGCCCTGAGGATCAGTCTCCAGGTCACTGGATACTTGTTTATCCCCTCACACACTAAAAAATATGTCCACTGTGGGCCAAGCACTCTGCTAGACCCTAGATACCATGAAAGGAGAGAAAAGGACACACTGCCTTGGCTTCATGCACTATGTGCAAGGAAGTTGCCCAGATTCCAGAAAATTCTACTCTCTAATCCCTCTTGCTTCAAAGATATTTCCTGTGACCAGTGTCTATAGAGTTCATTTAATGAATTATCACTTTAAAAGACTGAATTTTGTGATATATGAATTATATCTCAATAAATCTTAAAACAAAACAAAAACCCTAGGCTTGCCACTTTCTAGCTGTGAGACATAGGCCAAGTTATTGGATCTCAGTACGCCCCAGTCTTCTCATCTGTAAAGGGGGTAGTAACAGCACTTACCTCACTCTGATACATACCAAGTGCTAGATACATTTTGGCTTTTATTAGTAATGTTAGGAGAAGGAGGAAGACTTTTTTTTTTAAAGATTTTATTTATTTATTTGACAGAGAGAGATCACCAGTATGCAGAGAGGCGGGGGGGAGGCGGAAGGGGGGTGCAGGCTCCCCGCTGAGCAGAGAGCCTGAAGCAGGACTCGATCCCAGGACCCTGAGATCATGACCTGAGCCGAAGGCAGAGGCTTAACCCACTGAGCCCTACCCAGGCACCCAGGAGGAGGACTTTTACTTAGTTGATAGGATGCAGTAAATAAAATTGAATTATTAATGTTTCCCATAACAACAACAAAAAACTTTGTAAATGTCATTATAACTGATGCATCCTGTTTCCTCAACTACTCCTTTACTGTTAGATCTCTAGCTCCTTTCAAGTTAATAACTGTTTAAATTATGCTGCAATAAGCAAGTTTGTATACAAAGGTTTGTTTTTTAATCATTCCCTTAAAATAGATTCTCAGAAGTGACATTAGCTTTTCCAAGGTTAGGACATCTTAGAGATTCAGGACTGCCAAAGCCTGGTTGAAAAAGCTCCTTCTAATGTCCCTTCTGATGCCACCTATGTGTGAGACTGCCTGTTTCGTGGCACCATGGCCCACACTCATTGATCTCCCTTCTTATAATCTTTGCTAATTGTATCCCAACATTCTTTTACATTCCACTCAGCTCATTGTTATTAAAGTGGAATACGTTTTCAAACAATCTTTTGTTTTTGGGGGTTTCGTTTTTGTTTTGTTTTGTTTTTACCATTTTTCCATCTGGTTCTTAGGAAAACTAAAAACTTAAGGTTTTTTCTTAGACAGCCAGGAACTCTTTATACACTCACTGTACATCTTGGTATTTCGTAAAATAACATTTGAATAGAAAAAACATCTTATTATAAAAGCAAGTACAGCACAACTAGTTTTAATTCATGACTTGGGCAGGTTAAGTTCTTGGCTACTGACAAGTAACTTTTGCCTCCTCAAAATCAAGTTCCTGTTGCTACTTTTCTGCCACTGTTCTTTGTTAGGAGGTAGTTCTTGGACAATGAGACATTGTCTTGTTGGTGAGAAGTTCCAACCAACAAGAAGTAAATGTTGAGCTCCCAGATGGTCTCTTATTTTAACGAAAGGGCTTCCTGAAGAAATGAAAGCGTTGTTTTCATGTGATACCTCTTTGATTATAGAGTCTACTTAACTTCTCTCAGAGACATTCTGCCTGTACCCGCACTGTGTCCAGGGCAAGAGTCCAGAAATGTACCCCTCTAAGTCCTGTCTCCATGACTCTGACCTCTGTCTCTCTCTTCTATTTTTATAGCTGTGTTCCCAAGAATTGTTCCAAAAGGCAAGGTGGATACTCTCACATTTAATGACCCTTCAGATAAACCTCATCTGACCTGGCAACTGTAGTTTTAAAGAGCTTGAGTGCTTTAATGAGTATTTTATCACTGCAAAACCGAGATGTGTGAATAGTGAACCTTCCTGCTTAGGCGCACCCATTTGTTGGAAGCATTGCTGTATTTTTTTTTTAAGATTTTATTTATTTATTTGACAGAGAGAGATCACAAGTAGGCAGAGAGGCAGGCGGGGGCGGGGAGAGCAGGCTCCCCGCTGAGCAGAGAGCCTGATGTGGGACTCAATCCCAGGACCCTGAGACCATGACCTGAGCTGAAGGCAGAGGCTTAACCCACTGAGCCACCCAGGTGCCTTTTGCTGTGTTTTTTTAAGCAAGGACTGTTTTGGTTTTTTTTTTAGCAAATCACAGGACTTTGATGAGCTCTGATACACGGTTTGATTCCCTGTAACATTTCCACGGACTTCTAAACACAAAGGCTCTTCAAAGAAGCAGAAGTCTCCAGGTTTGTTTGGAAAGAAACATAATTAACTCTTAGCACAAGGCAGCATTTAACAGGGGACAGGCTTTGAGAACAGATTGTGCTTCCTGTAAATGGTGCTTCCTTTTATAAAAACAAAACCACTTTTTTGTTGGAGATGAAATTCTGCTAATGGATTTTCCCCCAGTGTTGCATGTGGGTTCTGTTTTGTTTGTTTCATATCTAGGCTGTCCTCATTGAGGATATAGTGTGGAGTTGGGTACGGATCACGGTGGGGGTGGGGGGGTGTGATGGGTGGGCACATTGCTCTAATGACAAAAGTGGGATTGTCCCAGTATTTGTACAGACTGAATGAAAATTCAGTACACTCCCTTTTCAGTTGTTGGAGAGCATGAATGGACTGAATTTGAAATTACTTAGATATTGATCATAGCCCTTGATGTGAAAGAATGGATGTTATTCACTTTTTTAAAAAATGGAGCATGTAGAAACAAAGGTGTCATACATCCATTTACTCATGTGACTCATACAGTGTAACTACTACAAGCCCGGCACCGCATTGCATTAGGAAAATACAATGACGAAGTCCATGTTCCTACTTGTATGCATTCAAACCTACTATTTATTCCTTCCTTCCATCCTTCTTTTTCTATCACCTTCTCTCCCTCCCTTCTCACCTTCCTTCTTTCCTTTCTTCCTTTCCCTTTCCGTACTAAAAAGGCAGTTCTAAGAGAATGAACAAAGGGTCTGGGAATGGAGGGGAAGATGTTCCTATAAAACCTTAAATTCCTAAAAAAAAAAAAAAAAAACCTTAAATTCCTAGAGCCTCCGTTTCCTTTATGGTGAAATGGAAGTAACAATACACAACACATTATGGGGATCTGAGAAATAAATGAAATGTCTTCAAAGTGGCCCACCCAAATGAAGCACTCTATAATGATAGATTAAACATTTTGTCTTTCATTAGACAGAAAGGGGAGAAGCATTGCCTTAGGCTGAGGGATGTCCTTTGTAAAAGGTATCAAGACAAGGGATTTTGTTTAGAACCATTAATGTTTCATTATAGTCCTTGCCCAATGGGGGGATGATGCAAGATAAAGATGAAGAAGTAAGCTACTCTTAAGGGCTTTGTTTTCCTGGCTAAGGAGCACAGGTGGGCTCATGGAGGAGAAAGGGTTAAACAGGGAAATAGTGTGATTGTGTGGACCGGAGGTGAGAGAATAAAGCCAGGCTGATCACTGAGGAGCCTGTTAGAATAGAGAGCAGATGGAGACTAAGTTACTAATGATACTTACCATACTAAGTATCATAAGAGATTGAGATTTAGTGATATTTAAGAAAAAAAGAGATAAATAAACCTAGTCCAAAATAGGTGTAAATAAGAAAAAAAAAAAGGTAAATAAACCTCGTCCAAAATAGGTGTTCCTCGAATCTTATTTCAAAACATGCATGCCCACTAATAGGAGCTGAGTGTCAGAGTCCCCCCTGACCCCTCACCTTCAGCATCACCTAGTCCTCAGGAGGAGCTGAGGAGTTTTTTGGTTGTCTCCCTAGCTCAGCTGAGAAAGGATGCTTCCCAAATCCCACTCCTATTATAAGCCTGGTGGACAAAGAATCCCTTTCACAGATGAGAAGAAATCTGAAGCTCAGAGAGGTTTCATAACCTGGCCAAGGTCACACAGTTAGTATGTGACAGATGCAGAATTCAGAGCCAAATCGGTGTGATTCCACATGTTAAAAGTCTCCCACCGCAAGATACTACTTGACTATCATTCAAATTTTGGTCTCAATACTGGCTCAACGTCAAGATCATTAGGGGATTATTTTTCAGTACTGTTGTCGTTGTTGTTTTAAAGTAGAGACATCTAGGTACAAACATAGTTTCACTAAATCAGAAATTTCTGGGGAAATGGCAGGGCCATGTCCTTTTTTTAGACATCTTGAGAAATTCTGGCGTATGAGCTGAGTTGAAAAGTTACTTCATGAAGGTAAGAATAAAGTTTTGTCCACAGCAGAAATTTAAGTGAGTAATGTAAAGGTAAGTTCATATCCCTTTTTATTGATCAGGAGAATTATGGATTAAGCATCTGTCTGGGCCTTATGTTCACCCTTCGGGCAAATCATAGATTATCAGAAACAGTGAACTATATAGTAGGGTGAAAAAAATTAAGTCTCACACCTCTCATCCCAGATTAACTGATAAGAAAATGTGGTGCATAGTGGTCCAATAATTCTCGACTCAGATATGAATTGGTAGATGAGAAAGGAAGTTAGCATTTCAAAGAGAAAAACAGAAAAAAATGTATTCTTTTTAAAAATTTCTTAATCTCTTTATCTCACTAAAAACATAAAATTTTGTAATAAACATAGGAGTGCAAATATTTCTTTGGGACACTGATTTCAAGTCCTTAGAATATATACCTGGAATTGGGATCACAGGATCATGTTTAGTTCCATTTTTATTTTTTTAATTTTTAATTTTTTTAAATTTCTTTTCAATGTTCCAGAATTCATTGTTTATGCACCACACCCAGTGCTCCATGCAATACGTGCCCTCCATAATACCCACCACCAGAAAAAAAATGTATTTTTTCCTGATTCCTTTCAGTAGGTGTTATAGTAAGCTTATTGTAATTCCTTTTTTAAAAAAATCCTTTTATTTGTCAGAGAGGGAGAGAGAGAACAAGCAGGGGGAATAGCAGAGGGAGAGAGAGAAGCAGACTCCCCTCTGAGCAGAAAGCCTGAAGTGGGGGCTCCATCCCAGGACCCTGGGATCATGACCCTAGCCAAAGAAGACACTTAACTGACTGAGCCAACCAGGCACCCCAGCTTATTATAATCCTTTGATTAATTTCCTCTCTACCAAGGATCTAAACTGAAAGCTCTAAGTTTGGAGTCATGATCTTTCCCTTCTCTCCATCCAGCGTCGCAGGCTTAACTTTGGTTCAACCTGTATGGATCAACTCAAAGGAAGCCTTCCCTGGTCCCCATGCTGTCCCATGCTGTTCTCCCACAGTGTCCTGTGTCCACGGCTAACAGAGTCTTAAACACACAGGAGTACAGCCATTGCTTATAGTGCCAGTCTCCGGACTGTAAGGTCTCTGACTGGAAAGGTGGTTTCTTGTTCACCTTCTATCTTCAGACCCTAACCTAGAGCCTAGCACAGAATAAGTGTAAATATTTGTGGAACAAATGAATAAAAGATGGGAGGGGAAAAAAGTGGAGGAAAGAGGTAGGGAGAGAAGAGAGATGGAAGAGCAAAAGGAAGGAAAATGGGAAGAAGAAACCTAGAAATGTCCTTTGGAGATGATCCACACAACCTCTCTCCAACCTCAACGGCTGAAAGGTAAAAAAGAACTATTGTAATAATTAAAGATAAAAAAGCAATAGGCAAAAATATTGCCTCATATCCCTGGGAATGTAATAAAATTGAAATTTCTCACAAAATTTCTTTCATTATCATATATGAATTACCTTTTATTTCAGCTGAATAATTTGCAGACACCAATGGGCAAGAAAGGACAACAGTGCCCCCCAGAGGCCAAAGGCAAGCAGCTCGAGAAGCTACCAAGATTTCTTTCCTATTGGCAGTGCTCCAGGAGCTCCATGGGGGAAATGACTTAGATAAATGGCAGGCTTGGGTACAGTGGGAGTTCGAAGGCTGAGTGCAGAAGGTACAGAATAAAGCAGTATACAAGAGGCTATTTTTTTCCACATTTATTGTTCACTTCTAGGAGGCTAAATGCAGTTTAGTAACTTGTGAAATGTAGTGTCGGTGATCGTAATTGGGCACAAACACCTAAAAAAATAAAACAGAACTATTCCACGTGGGTTCCATTATACGGTGGTAATATTTGATTTTGATATTAGGATCAGTCCATGTAGAGTGCATAAATCTCTGGGTCCCACCAGAGTGGGGGGGCTTTTCTGTTGTTCAATCCTTTTTGGCTGCCAGAGCAGATGGCATAGAGTAGTTGATGACTGAATGAATGAATGGGTGAATGAATGAATGAATGAAAACACATGACTATATATTTCATTAAGGTGAAACTAACCAATACAGATAAGTGCTCTTGTTTACCGACAAATGAAGTGCTTCAGCTGATTAACGTGCCCCCGTGACTTCGCCATTAGACTTTGTGCTGAGCCTTCTGTTCTCAGCATCATTGTTTATTATGGTTTCTCATTAAGAGGTTAAAACAGCAAAATAGTATTAACAGTAATTAGCCTTGGAAATAAGAGTAAACCCAAGCACAATTTAGTGCTTACTAACAGCCCATGATGAAGGCAGGAATCATCAAAAATAAGGAACCCATTAAGTTGACAGTGTCATTGTAAACTGCCAGGCTTCAGTCAGCCAACAGACTTTAGCTATACCATTCTGTTTAGAGAACGTTCCAGTGCTGCACTGCCTCAACTCTCCTACACAGTCTTTGCTCCCTTCAGCTCAGCACATGCCCTTAAATTCACTAGGGAAATACAGGTTGTCAAGAATGCCCTTGCTTCCTAACCGTGCTCCACAAATGCCCCCGAGTCTGATAGTCATCGCTCCCTCTTCGTCTCTGCCCCAGAGGAAGATGCAGTCCCTCCTTTGACTGAGCTGCAGCCTGGGTCTCATTCCTTTGCAACTTCCTTATGAAAAGGCAAAAGCTCTCACACAGCTTCACCACCATGATTAATCCCAGCCCTTTGGGCTCTTCTGGCTCATTCCTCAACACTGCCAGGACTCCTGCATCCTTAAGTTACTCTTTGTCTCCTTCTCCTGACCTAGTTATTTCCTCTCCTTCTCAAACTTTCCAAAAGAGAAGCTAACACAGCAGATCTCCTCTTCCACCACTTCTAGTCATCCTTCAATTCACGGCATTCTGGTCTTGTACCCACTATTCCATGCGAACTACAATGATAAATATCGTCAAGGACTTCCAAATCAATGAGCCAGCGGACTGATTACTCAGCCCTGATTTTTACCAATGTCACCCTCCACATCTACCACAGTTGCCTTTCTTCCAGGAGTGCAGCATTCTGAAAAGGTACATCATAAAATCTCCCCCCTCAATCACCGCTCTTCTAGAGAGAGTGACTCGCCCTGGCATATGGAACAAATTTCTGTTTATGCACTTTGAATCTAAATTTTAATTTGTTTGTTTATAGTTCTGCCTTTCATTCCGGCTTATGAGATTCTGGCAAGCAGGGCAAATGTCTGATTTATCTTTGTCTCACAAGTGCGTGGCACAATACTAGGCATGAAGAGGGTGACTGGTACAATTTTAGTGAAAGAAGAAAGAGAGCGGGGGGTGCCTAAGTGGCTCAGAGTGTTAAGCCTCTGCCTTCAGCTCAGGTTATGATCTCAGGGTCCTGGGATGGAGCCCTGTCGGGCTCTCTGCTTAGCGGGGAGCCTGCTTCCCCCTCTCTCTGCCTGCTGCTCTGCCTACTTCTGATCTCTTTCTCTGTGTCCAATAAATAAATAAAATCTTAAAAAAAAGAAGAAGAAAGAGAGCGAGGGAGAGAAGGAAAGTCTGCAATTATCTAAATGTATCAGAAGAGATATGTAAATTTGTTGATTTATGATATCTGCATATAAATGCAAAGAAACAGAAGTATTATCCTGTGTCAGAGATGGCTGACAAAACACACTGATGTTTTAGGTATCATGGAATTTCAGGGCATGGGGTTAGCTTAAAGATCCTTGAAGTGAAGAAAGAGGATAAGAAGTAGAAGTTATTTGTCAAAACCCACACAAATAATTGGTAGAAAAAGGAAATCAGGAATCCACAATCCAAATCCAATGCTCTTGTCATTATTTACTATATGTTTACTTACTTAAGAGTTAGTTGATTACCTAATAAGTAGATATTTTTAAAAATGAATGCTTACTAAGAATCAGGATTGTTCCAGGTGCTCAGAGAATTAAACAGTCATGGTCCCTGTTCTCATACAGACAGACAGTATACCAACACAAGTAATAAGACGTCAGATAATAGCTGTTAAAAAGAAAAATAAAGCAATGTAAAAGGAGAACCAGTAACTGGGGAGGTTATATATATATATATATATATTTTAGCTGGGCTAGCAATAAAAATCTCCTCTGAGGAAATGATATTTGAACACAAAATTGAATTATGTTTTGAATGGTTTAAGAATCACACCATGAAAAGAGGCTGGGGAAAGGCAGGCATAAAAGCCCTAAAATGGTAGTGATTTTGGTGAGTGCCTGAGGGTCATGATGGGTAGAAATGAAAGTCTTGGAGGCCCAGTAGAAATTTGGATGTTACACTGTTCTTATAGTTTTGGTGTTAGGGATAGTACAATTCAATTTCTATTTTAAAACCAGTCTAGCTGTTGGGGGAGTAGACTATAAACCCACAAGGAGATCAGGGAGGAGGCCATGTGACGGATTAATGATGGGTGCAGAGCCCAACAGGCTGGAGAACACGTAGATGTGGATGGCTTTAGAAGGCGGAGCTAAGTGACTACTTTCTTAGATCTGCTGGATGGAGGATGGAGAAAAACAGGGAATCAAGAAGAATTTCCAGGGGTTTATCCAGAGAAACCAAATTGTGGTGGTACCGTTCTTTGTGATGAGGGAGAGCAGAGCAAGTGTGGTAGGCATGGGAGGAAATCAGGAATTCTGTTTGGGACAGTGGTCAGGTTGAGGTGAATCCATATTTTTTTCCGTTATTCTTAGATAAGATTTCAGATCAATTTTATTCATAAAAACAGTCTTAATTCAGAACATAAAATGTCCAAATCCACACTACAGTCAAAATTCAGAATTTAGCTTTAAATGTTCTTCCATTCTCCAATACAAACCTGGTTCTAGCTACTCTTTTGCTTGACACCATGGATCAAACAAAGGAAGGCCGGGGAGGTAAGGAGATGGAGAGGTCTCACTTGGCTGAAGACTTCAGATTCTGGGAGCCAGAAGCTAAAGCTACTCTCTTTCAGGGGACAGTCTTTAAAAAGCTTCTTGCACTTCCCTTGACTAGGGCAAATGAGTGCTTCTCTCAGTGGGCTGGTCACTAGATCCTCCTTCCTCAGCCCTGGGGCATCCAGCAGCCCACCTCTTCCTCCTGTGAATTTCCTGGTGGGAGGAAGTCAAGCTCTGACCAGAGTCCCTTTCGGCTTTCCAGGCATAGGTTGAACATCTGTCCTCTGCACCTCCCAATGGAGGATCCATTTCATGGTTTTCTGAGTGGCCCCCTAAAGAACATTTCTAGACAGGGGTTTGGGTGACAAAAACACCATCATCCCACTACTAAAGTAAATGTGAGGGAGGATGGGGACTAACAGCCAGGCCACACATTCTGAAAAGAATGATTGTTACCAATCTCATAGCCACAATCCCTTGCCAACACTCCCTTTCATCTCTGACCTTTTTTTACAACCCTGGTTTAATGTTTGTGGCCAAAAGTTTTGGATAGATTCTCTTCAAGATCATTTTCTTTGTAAACATGCCCGTAAAGCAGAGGAAGTCAGCTTATACCCAGTTAGATAGCTGATACCTATTTGGGTCAATGTTTCCAAGTATGTGTAAGCTGCTGTGGGAGATGCATCCCCACAGGAAAAAAGGGACAGAGCCTCTGTGGGGTCCTTCAGAGACCAAGTCCCAATCATAACTACCTTCTCTTATTCACCTTTTATGATCTGCTTCCCTTTCCTTGACTTGCCCAGTAATTACCAACTTTCATCGACTGATTTTCAGTAGTTAAAAAAACTGAACACAAATATACCCCTTCCCTGTAAACATTCAGTTACAAAGGTACTTTGTTAAATGGCATTGTTTCCACTGATCTCTACTTCTTGTTTGTTTAAAGGTCCTCTCTGCACCTGTTCCCTTTTGCCCATGGAATAGCTAGAATCATCGTGCCCTCTTGTGGTTAAGTCCAAGTTCTGCATGGTAGAAGACATGCTGCCTAGCTTTCGGACCATTTCCCATCTGCATTTTACTCCCTAGAGGGTTTTTGGATCTACCTTACTCATGAGTCTAAAGTTGAGTGATATGAGAGCTCTCAATGACATTTAAATCTATGCACTTCAAGTAGGTTTTACGATGTGAAACATTTCATCTGAAATCAATGTTAACATCCCATCTCAATATCAAAGCCACTAGACGTGTTTGCAATTCATCTTCTTATTTCTGGCAACTTAAGAGATTAAAAAGTAAGCTTTTTAATCTTTGGGGTGCCCGGGTGGCTCTGACTCTTGGTTTTGGCTCAGGGATGATATCAGGGTCATATCCATATCTACGACCAGCTCTGTGTTCATCAAGGAGTCTGCTTGGGATTCTCTCTCCCTCTCCTTCTCCTTCTGACCCTCCCCCTGCTCACACTCTCTTCTCAAATAAATAATTCTTTGAAAAAAAGAAAGTAAGCCATCCTCTATTTTCACTAACTGCTTTACTTTTTTAATTAAACTTTTTATTTTGAGATAATTATAAATTGATATGCAGTTAGAAGAAATAATACAGAGAAATTCTCTGTACACCTTACTCAGTTTCCATCAGTGGTAACATCTTATAAAACTACAGGATGATATCACAACCAGATTATTAAGATTGCTGCAGTAAGAATATGGTACATTTTCACCACAGAGATACCTCATTTTGCCCTTTCAGAGGCACAAGCCTTGTCCTCCGGTCCACACCTACTCTCTGAAAACCCCTAATCTTTCTACATTTCTAGAATGTTGTCATTTCAAGAATTTGATTGTATGAATGGAATCATACAGCATGTAGTGTTTTGGAATTGGCTTTTTTTTCCCACCCACCATAATCATCTGGAGAATCATTCAGATTGTTATGCAGACCAGCTTGTTCCTCTTTGTTGCTGAGTCGTATTCCCTGATAGGACCCTTTACCTAGTGAAGGGCACCTGGATGGTTTCCAGTTTGGGGCTGTTGAAAATAAAGCTGCAGTAAACATCGCTGTGCAGATTTTTGTGTGAACATAAGTTTTTATCACTTTAGCATAAAGTCCTGGAGTGCAACTTCTGTACGGTAAGTATGTGTTTAGTTTTTTAAGGAACTACCCAACTGTCTTCCCAAGTGGTTGTACCAGCTTCCATTCCCATTCCATTCTACATCCCACTAGCAATGTGTGAGTGGTCCAGTTTCTCTACATTCTTGCTAGCATCTGATATTGTCACTAGTTTTTATTTTAGCCATTCTGATAGGTGGGTAAAGACATTGCTTTGTGGTTTAATTTTGCAATTAACTGATGGAAAATAGTGTTGAACATCTTTAAACATGATTGCCTACTCTTATCCCCTTCAGTAAAATTCTTCATATCTTCAACCCAATTCCTAATCAGATTGGGTTTCTTTATAAAATATTGAATTTGAGTTTTATATCCTAGACACTAGTCCTTTGTCAGATATGTGGCTTACAAATCTTTTCTCTCAGTGTACAGTTTGTGTTTTGTTCTCTTAATAGGGTCTTTACAGAGAAAAGTTTTCAATTTTGATGAGGTAAAATTTATCAATTTTACATTTGATGAACTATGTTTTTGGCATCAAGTCTAATAACTCATTACCCAAGCCCTAGACCCCAAAGATTTTCTCTTACTTTTTCCTAGACATTTTACAGTTTTATGTTTAACATTTAAGCCTGTGATTGAGTTAATTTTTGTATAAGATGTGAGACTTAAATTGAGGTACTTTTTTTTTTTTGGCCTATAAATATTAAATTGTTCCAGCACTGTTTATTGAAATAGTTATCCTTCCTCCATGGACTTTTGTACCTGTGTCAAGAATCAGTTGGGCAAGGATATAATCAACAAGTGAGAGAGAGAGTGCAAACAAGTATTTGCAAAAATATTTGCAAATCAATTTGATAAGGGGTTAGGATCCAAAATACATAAAGAACTCCTACAACTCGGGGCGCCTGGGTGGCTCAGTGGGTTAAGCCTCTGCCTTCAGCTCAGGTCATGATCTCAGGGTCCTGGAATCGAGCCCCACATGGGGCTCTCTGCTCAGCGGGAAGCCTGCTTCCCCCTCTCCCTCTGCTGCTCCCCCTGCTTATGCTCTCTCTCCTTCTCTCACTCTCTGTCAAATAAATAAATTCTTAAAAAAAAAAAAAAAA
>ML093454.1:99230-116539 GCA_003697995.1 Taxidea taxus jeffersonii | reverse complement strand
AAAAAAAAAAAAAAAACTCCTGCAACTCAATAACAGAAAAAGAAGCAGCCAGATTAAAACGTGGGTGAAGGACTTGAATAGACATTTCTCCAAATAAGATTGACAAATGACCAAAAAGCAGATGAAATAATACTTTTGGCAAGAATGCGGAGGAATTGGAAGGCTTGTGTGCTGTGGGCACAAGATGTGCACGATGCACAAGATGTGCAAGATGCACAAGATGAAATTGTAAAACAGTGCAGCCATTATAGAAGACAATATGGAAGTTCCTCAAAAAATTAAAAATTGAATTATCATATGATCCTGAAATTCCTCTTCTGGGTATATACCCAGGAGGCCTGAATGCAGGATCCCAAACAGATACCCATGTACCCACATGTACAGCAACATTATATGCAATAACCAAAAGACAGAAGCAACCTAAGTGCCCCCCAAAAGAAATGCACCCATTTCTAATCTTCGAGGATTTCCACCAATATCTCCCCCCCCCTTTTATTCTCATTTGTTGTTTTCTTTTGTTTCTGGCCTTCTCGACAAATCCAACAGCCCCTATCACTGCTCATTAGTAACTCTAAAAACAAAAATCTTCTGCAGCCAATTAGCAAATAATTTCCTGAGATGTATCTGTAGTTAAGAAAAAAAATAGAGGGTAACCTATATCTTCATTTTATTTTTAAATTTCTCTGATCTATGGACACAGAGCTTTAGACCAGACAAGGCCTCAGCCAGGAGGTCAGGCTCCCAAATCAAGCTGTCCATATCTGAAACACAACGCCTCCACACACTAGTTTTGTGGTCTTTTCTCTCCTTTCTGTTTAAAGTTGAGGAACTCTCAGTACCTACTTCATAAAGCTACTTCATAAATGCCACATTGCAGTCACAGACCCTTCCCTCCCTTCAAAAGCCACCACTGTCCTGAATTTTATTGTAACCTTTTTTTCTTGTTTTTAAAATAGTTGTGTCACTAAATGCACATACATAGACACTATGGTTTCATTTTGTCCATTAAAAATTATTTTTCTTTGGTCTCTTTTTAAATAAGGGTTTTATTTTATAGTATTAGATACACAGGAAATTTTCAAAGAGAATAGAGAGAGTTCCCATGCATCTTGCACCCTTTCTCCCCTATTGCTAACATCTTGCACTACTCTGATACATTCATCACAATTTGGGAGCCAACACTGGTGTATTACTATTAACTAGAGTCCGTAGGTCATTCGGACTTCTTTCCTTTTTACCTAATGTCCTTTTACTGTTCTAATGTCCCACCCACAAACCACATTACATCATGTCATCTGGTGTCCTTCGGCTCCTCCGGATTGTCACAGTTTCTCTGACATTTCCTTGCTTTGGGTGACATGACAGTCTTAAAGGTTACTTCTCAGGTATTCTGTAGAACATCCCTCCATTGGTGTTTATCTTGTGTTTTTCTCATGATTAGCCTGGAGTTAATGGGTTGGGTGAAGAAGACCACAAAGATAAAATACCATTTGCATCACATTCCATCTCGTGTATCAACATTACTTATCCCTCATCATGATAACCTTCTTTAACTGGCTGAGGTAATACTTGTCAGGTTTCTCCATTGTGCAGTTGTTTTCCCCCCACTTTCCATACTGTACTCTTTGAAATGAAGTCACTAGAGTAGCCCATAATTAAGGAGTGCCCACCACCTCCTTGATGGCGGAGTATCTACATGATTTATTTGAAATTCTTCCCCTAGTATTTTTGCCTCATCTCTCCCATTTCTTTATTCACACATTCATTTGTTTATTTATATCAGCCTGGATTAATGAAAGCATTTTTTATACTTTGCTTTATAATCCAATACTACTTTGTTTTTTGGATTGAATTATTCCAGCTTTGACCATGGGGAGCTCTTCTTGTAGGCTCCTGCTTCCCTTCCACAGACCCCCATCGCTGTGGGGTTTTCTTGTTAGTGTTGTTTTAGCACTTCCTTACTCTCCGGCACTAGAAGATGCTGCGGGGTCATCTTACATACTTCCTGCCCCAGTCCTAGGATCAATCATTTGTTCAAGATCTCCTATTTATTGGGGAATGGCATTAAAAATCACCATCTAGATCCGGAGTCTGTTCATTGCTAGTGCAGTGTTATCACTCCAAGGACTTCTCGACTCATAGATCATGGCAACATGTGTGTGCGTCTAATCATGTGCATGAGTTCATCTATAAATATTTCTGTGTATCCTTTTGTGTCAATATTAATGTAAACTCGAGTTCCAGCTCCAATCCTTTACTACATGGATCATTCTAGCCTTCTCTCTGCTTGTCAGTAGACTTCCGCTCCAAGAGAAATCGGGCTCTTCTGGGCATTTCTTTACTCATTGATTCCATAAATATTTTGATTGCCTACAACTTGCCTACTATCATCTGTGCTCTGCTCTAGGAGGAAAGATTGAGCAGTGAAAACAGACGAACTTTTTGCCCTTGTGAAGCTTATGTTCGGTAGCTATCTGAAGTAGAGAATCCACCGTGGAGGATACATCTCTAAGCTAGGCCTCAGACTCCACATTTCTTACCTGTTTGCTGGCTCAGCAATACTTTTTTAATGATTAGCTTTTATTTTATCCAGTGTTGTTTCCAGCAAGAGGATTGTTCAGAGAATCTAATCTGTCATACTGCCAGAAGTCAGCAATTTTTTAAGAAGCTAATTTTTTTCTGAAGCTCATTTTATGAAATAATCTCTGGATTTTAAGACCAACATATATTTAAATGTATTTACCACCTAGTATATGTTAATTCTTGTGCTTTTCCTTTTCTCATTTCCATGTATGTGCCTTTCCATTACTGTCTTAGAAGCATTCACAAAGCCTAAAATAAAAGTAATATTGGAGCAAAAATGAAAAGAGGGTGGGGCGCCTGGGTGGCTCAGTGGGTTAAAGCCTCTGCTTTCGGCTCAGATTATGATCCCAGGGTCCTGGGATTGAGCCCCATATTGGGCTCTCTGCTCAGCGCAGAGCTTGCTTCCCCCTCTCTCTCTGCCTGCCTCTCTGCCTACTTGTGATCTCTCTCTGCCAAATAAATAAATAAATAAAATCTTTTTAAAAAGTGAAAAGAGGGAGAAAGGGTTGGATTGTTAAGGGGAAGGTGTGTATGGTTTTATTCTCAAACAGTCTTTTGGTTATCAGAAGGGAAAGTCTTAAGAAAACCTTGAGATTGCATCCATATCCAAAGAATGAGGAAAAGAACCATTCCACTCTGTTCTCTTCCTCTCCCTGGCCCTGAAGCCCTATCAACTTGAGAGAAAATGTCAGTTGACTTTGGGGGCTGGTGAGGGAAATGTAGGAGGATAGTTTGGGGAATAGCAGAGGCAGCTCCTGGAGCCTGCTCTGCTGGTAGCTCAGGTCAGTGAGGCCAGTGGAGACAAACCACCCATAGATCTTGGGTCTTTCAGAAGAGAAGATCACATGAGCTCTTGTCTCCTTGCCCTGGTTTATGGGCCTCCTCTGGTCAGCTGCCTACATAATGCCCATGAACCATCCAGTGAGACATTCTCCTACCCCAGGGCTTTGCTAAATAAAGCTTAACCAGACTGTTCTGAATGAGGGAATCCCACCACCCATTTTTCAGTGGCACATGACATGTGAAATAAAACAATGAATGGGACCCTTCATACTTAAATGAACAGCGGGAATGTGGGGAATGGAAAACCCCATAAATGTCTGAGTGGAACTAGAGATAAACACATACATATGCCAGATAGCACACACACAGGTTATATGTGTGTGCGTGTGTATACACACAAGAGCACACACACTCACATATACATATATAACTTTTTCTTCATTTAGCTGCAGAGTCGAGATGTGCACCATCGAATCGTACCCATGTTTACTTTATTTTAAGTGAGGAAACTCTAAACCAATTTTGCAGCCATATGTTAGTTGGATGAGAGTGAGGATAAACTCAGACATTCGAAATTAAGTGTTCTTTCTACTGTGTTCTGAGCCGACGAGGGAAGTCCTGTAGCAGGCACTTCCTAAGATGGACAAAAATCACATCCTTTAGAAACATGTTTACTGAATATAGTAATAGTCTTTAAGGCCTACTCTTATGACGGACTATTCAGCAAACCTTTAAAGGAGTCAGGAGGCTCCTGGTAACCCAGGCCCAGAAGCCGGCAGCCATCCCAGCAGCAGGGCCAGGGCAGCTGGGGCAACCAGTTAAAATGAATTTTCCTGAAGAAAGGGACTTTCACAGGAAAGATGTGAAATTTCATATTCAATAAAAGCCAACCTACTGCTGTCTCTACTTCTGCTAACCCTGGACTAAAAATACCAAAGGAACATCAACAAACCCACACACCTCATCCATCTCTGTCCTCAAAGGAATGCCAGCCGAACTGCAACCCCGCTAGGGAAATGTCTAACCAGAGAAGCAGAACTCCTTGCAGCCAAGAGGATGGGAAGGAGGCTTGGAAATCAGCCCAAAGATTTTCTACAGAGAAAAGATTTCACCAACAATTTAAATAATGCCTTTTGGTCAGAAATCTCCAAATGTTAGTGATATGAGCATTTTAAAAGGAATCTCTCGGGATGCCTGGGTGGCTCAGTTGGTTAAGCGGCTGCCTTCGGCTCAGGTCATGATCCCAGTGTCCTGAGATCGAGTACCACATTGGGCTCCTTGCTCGGCAGGGAGCCCGCTCCTCCCTCTGCCTCTGCCTGCCGCTCTGTCTGCCTGTGCTCGCTCTCTCTCTCTCTCTGACAAATAAATAAATAAAATCTTAAAAAAAAAAAAAAGGAATCTCTCTAGCACCTCTTTACCAAAAATAGAAGAAAATGTGTGACCAATTTCAGAAGCATTTTACATCCGAAGCTCTCAATTTACCAGGTGAAACCATTTCTGCTTTAGGGCCCCACTTAACAGAGAGTAAGAAACATTAGAAGAGTCTCCCTAGAGACAGAGGATCTAGGAGCTCCAAAGACTTGCAATCAACAAACCGCTAGTCATCCATCCTGGCCATGTACAACAAATGCTTACCATATGCAAGGTACTGTTTCTATAACTATCCATACTCTCCTTCCCTGCTCAAGAGTAGAGGATTTACATGTAAACAATTTTCAGTAATAGGCATTTGTACCCAATGTAATGGAAGAACAGAAGGCAAAATTAATTCTGCAGGGGATGGACTTGGATGGAGGGTGTCAGAGTGAATTCTAAATCTTTCTTTGAAACATTGGTTTCTTTTTTAGATAACGTTAGGGGCTCTTTGTTTCCTGCCTGAATTCTTCTCATTTTTCATACTCAGCTTATCTTCTGTTAATTCCCATCTACTAGGGCTAATTACCTCCCCAGTCTAAGAGACTATCACCATGAATGTCCACTGATGTTGGCTTAGCCAATCCAGCCGTAGTTTTTACCTTAGTCTCCTAACTACTCTTCCTAATCATTTCTCCTATATTGTATTTAAAGATGCATCCCAAGTGTCAGGCATGCAGGTGGCTGCAAAGTACTCCATCTCCAAGAGTAATCTTTTTCTCTTTAAGATATAAATGAACTCAGATCCCCCAGGCAAGATTCAGTGGAAGATTCATTTTCTCCAAAGTTCTGAGGAAGAAGGGGACTTAAATCTTTTCTAGCCATATTTTGTGCCCATTTACTGCTGAATTCTTGATACCCCCAAAATCCATCTCTTGTCTACACTGACCCTTTCCCTCACCAAGTCAATCTACAACTAGACATTTCTTTGCTTCTTGAAGTTCCTAAAGTGCCACCAAAAGTGTGAGTACAGAAGGAATCCACATCTCAGTGAAGCAAGGCAGTCAGCCTAAAATCTACATTATCGCCCTGGTGCTTAAAATTTTCTTCTTCATTCCTGTTGCTAGAACAATAATTCTTCCTCCTTCCCTCCCTCCCTTCTTCCCTCTCCTCCTTCTCTATTCCCTTTATTTCTTACTATTTCCTGGGGAAAAAATAAATTGTAGGAGACCTGTAGCCTATACGATCCTGGGGGCCCTTTTTAGGACAAGCATTAGAATTCTATACAGCATCTCAGACTGTACCTATGCAAATGGGGTGCCCTGAAACCTATGCTTCGTTAGCTCCAGTCCCCTTCCCTGGTGCTGTCCACACTCTTTCCTCCTCTGGGGGCTTCCAGCCCCCAGCACTTCCATTCAGGCTATTTTTCTTACGAGGAATCAAGAAGGATCAACTTTCATACCCTCAAAATGTTAGAAGCATTTTGCTAAATCACATAGTTTTCTCTCCAAATATTTCAAAGCCTACTGTTTTTAAATGAACATGCTTGACTTCTCTTGCGCTTAGCAAACACTCGAATTCTAATTTCTGGATCCCCTTCCCTTGGCCCACTTAGAAGTCACCCTTCTCCACTGCGCCTACCATCACCACTCCAGGCAGAACATGTATGCTTCGGCTTTCACCTAGAACACAGTCCCCCCAAATAGAAGGGGTTGTTCTTGCTCATGGGTGTGAATAGACTGAGGGGCAACTGACAACTGACTTCAACTCCAGTCTTTGGTTGAATGTCAGGGGCGGGAGGGAGGCACTTATGGAAAAGAGGCCCAACCTTCTTCTGTGAATGATGGAATAGAGGGATGTCAGCTTGGGTGAGATATCGTGACCTAATCCATAAATTCTAAAACTGTTTTTGAATGCCCTGTATTTTAAGGAAAAATGTGAACTTCAGACAGGAGGAAGAGGTGGGATCTATCTAGAAGGAGACACAGCAAGAAGACTCCCGTGGAAACCTGTGTACACAGAGCCAGGTAGACTGCCCACACTGAGTCCAGGCTGCAGAATACCGCGTGAAGAGTATTCTCTCTTCTGTACCTTGCTGCTAATGATAATAAGAAGAGTAACAAAAATAGCTATCAGTTATTAAGAACTTACTTCCAGCAGAAACTGTGCTAAGTGCTTTGTGGAATACATGTAATTCTCATATCAGCTCTGAAAGGGAGATACCAGTATCCTCCATTTCACAGTGAGGAGATAGAGATCTGGGAGAGTTATGAATCTTCCAGAGTCAGATACCTGGACGCAAAATATGAACCTCAAGTCTGTTTCACTTGCAAACTATTTAATATTTGGTTAAAACATATGGAATTGGAGCACCTGGCTGGCTCAATCAGTGGAGTATGCAGGTCTTGATCTCAAGGTTGTAAGTTCACGTCCTGTGTTGGGTGTAGAGATTACTTAAAAATAAAATCTTAAAAAAAAAAGAAAACATACAGAATTGCTGTTTTTGTATGTCAAAGTAGTCAATGGGCAATTTCATATATTCAATAACACCCAACTCTCAGCCTTGAGCTCTGCTAAAAGCCTGATGATCATTGTTCACATCAAATGAGGAGTTTTCGCTTTGCACAATTAATACCTATAATGACCAGGAGGAGTAGCAAAGACCCCAGGGAGCTGAGAGGTAGATTACCACCTGAAGGGATGCAACAGGTGGTGTGACCTGTAGAGTTGGAGTAAATTTCCTGAATCATTCAGAGCTGAGGTCAGCACAGTTTTTCCTGGAAAGAGTCAGGCCATAGTTTTGGCTTTGCAGGCCCTATAGCCTCTGTGGCATTCCGCAGCCCTGCAGCGATGGTGTGAAAGCAGCCATAACCCACAATGAATGAGGCTCTGTTTCAATTAAACCTCCCTTACAAATACAAGCTGCATAGTTTGCCAACCCATGATCTAGAAGAATGATTTCCCAGGTTTTTTTAATGGGATTTGAACAGGAGAAACATCCCTTGAGCTAAAAGAGAAACCTGAGTGGATTTGGAGAGCTTTAGTAGATGAGAGATCAAGCCAGCACAGCTGCTGATAGTCCTGATTCTCTGGTCAGACTGCCGATCTTTGACTTTCAGCTCAGACACTGGTTCACCGTGTAACTTTGAGTGAGAACTTTAACTAAGCCTCAATGCTGTCATCTGCACAATGGAATCATAGTAGTATCTACTACATAAGCCTTGGGAAATAAATGAAAGAACCTAGGTAGTGTCTTAGAGCAATGCCTGGCTTATTGTAAGCACTCGATAAGTGCTTGATAAGAGTCTGCTTCTCCCTCTCCCTCTGTGCCCCCCCACTCTTGTGCACCCCCCCCACACACACACCCTCTCTCTCTCAAATGAATAAATAAAATCTTTAAAAAAAGAGAGAGAGTTGAGAAGACGGAGTGAATCTGCAGAGATGCATGGAAGACACCAAGCACACCAGGAGAGACTATTTTCCCCATTGTCCTTAGGCAAATGTCTATCATCTCAGAAAGAGGAGGATGGGCAGACCACGGAGGTCTACAAGGAACAAGCTCTTTGGCTGTGGTTTTTCACACATGAAACTAATCAAGAGGGCTACTAAATGTTTTAGTGGTGGTGGAGGCAAGAGGATGCCAGGCCTGGCTGACAAGGTCTGTGAGTGTTTACCTGTAAAGCCAGATCAGGGTCACCAAATGTGCATCACCAGGACCAAGCTGAAAAAGACATGCAGACCCCAAGAAGGGCATCTTTCCTGTGTTAATGGAAGATAACAAATAATGAGAATCCTCACTAGGGAAGAGCTAAGGGCTGCCAGTTTAATTCACTAAGAAATATAGTCCCTTCTTGGTCAGACAGTCTTTGCAATTATTCATCAGTAAGATTTGGTATTTTCTGTGAACCAGAGATGGATCTTCATTTGCCGCTATCCTATCTTTCTATATGAAAGTTCTTTTTCCATCATTGTATATTGTGTATGTTGAATATGGATAAAGTATCATTTCAGTTATGAGCCACTAGAGCATGAGCTACATTCAGGCCTGAGGGAGAGGACAGCATATCACACAAGGGTCCTGAACTTTAGGCCGGATGTGGGAATTGGACGAGACTCTGCTGAGCTCAGCTCGGGGAGAGTGTGTTTGCTGATGAGGAAGGAGGGCCTTTGTGGATGTTAGTTAGTCAAAGAAAAGGGCAAATATTTTGGACTATCTAGCTGAAGACTTTTCATCATGCCCTTCTTCTTGACCTCCTTTACCACTGAGGCTGGAAAGCTGAAATACCCACTTTCTCAGACATGCTTGCAGCTTGGGATAACCAAGCAGCCCAGAGCTGGCAGGTGAGGTGTAAGTGGAAGTTACTTGTGAGACACCTAAGACATGTGATTAGTTTTTTTGTTTTTTCAAGGAATAGACTTGGCTGCCAGTTTCTTTAGCCCTTCCTTCTTTTTTACTGATGCCTTCTTTTTTCTTCTTGCTTAGACTATATGTACAATGTCTGGAGCTGTAGCAGCCCTTTTACAACATGAAGATGAAATGGGGAGAGAGAGGGAGCCCCTATGACATTGTTAAGCTGCTGCTCCAAATCAATTCTTCTCATTATATGAGAAAAATAAACTCTTATTTGGTGAAACTAATTTGATTGAATTTTCTGCCATTTGGATCCAAGTTAATTCGTAACCGGTATAATGTATTGAAATGCTCTACAGCCATAAAGCACAGGTTGTAGAAAGGTTATCTATCAAAGTATGCTAATAGATTTTAATTTTTAGAAAGTCCTGTGGTCAAAGGGTTTGGGAAACAAGTTAGATTAAACTGCTTACTTTATATAAGGATGTATAACATACGGCTTATACTAAATTTAACCACGAGAGTCCATTTCACTGTCTATCTCAATGCACTAGGTTTATTAGCATAAACTTTGGGAAATTCAGTTGTATAAAATATCAGTAATCCAGGGAATAGTTAATAACATTACTAAGTGGAAAAAAAAAACAGGTTATAGACAGAATGTATTTCCGTTCATAAGGTTATGCTTAGTGAATAATTTCATCTATCTATCTACTTATTTTTCTTTTCCAAACCCTCTAAATAAGTTTCAACTACTAGACATCATTTACCTAATGAGAAAAACACGACTAATACTTTTTTCCCAATGAGATTGTTTACTTGTGTGGAGTGGGTAGGAATGTGTTAAGCTCTTGTGCATCGTGTTAAGTGACAGAGCTGCATTCCGGCAGTTTACCCACCTGGATAGCCTGACTATTCTAAGATTGCCTCACAGCTCAGTGAGATGCTGTTTGTTTAAAACACTGCTGACGGGGCACATGACCAGCTGGGGAGATGGCAGGTGAGGGCATAAGGGGTGGGGCCTGGAGTTCTCTGTTTGCTCCGGAGCCAGAAACCCCAGCTCGGATTAGTCTGCGGCATTAGCAGAAGTGTTATTTTTTATTTATTTTTTTTCATTTTTTAAAGATTTTATTTCTTTATTTGAGAGAGAGAGAGAGAGTGCATGTAAGCAGGGCAGAAAGGCAGAAGGAGAAGTAGACCACTGAGAAGGGAGCCTGACGCAGGGCTGGATCCCAGGGCCCTGAGATCATGACCTGAGCCAAAGGCAGAGGCTTAACTGACTGAGCCACCCAGGTGCCCCAGCAGAAGTGTTCTGAGGAGAGGATAGAAACTTCAGTTCAAATATAATCTGAAAGGGGTGCCTGGGTGGCTCAGTGGGTTAAAGCCTCTGCCCTCGGCTCGGGTCATGATCCCAGGGTCCCGGGATCAAGCCCTGCATCTGGCTCTCTGCTCAGCAGGGAGCCTGCTTCCTCCTAGCTCTCTGCCTGCCTCTCTGCCCACTTGTGATCTCGCTGTCAAATAAATAAAATCTTTAAAAAAAAAAAAAAAGATAATCTGAAGAAGGTTCTCACATGAGTTCCAAACTGAGAAGCTCCTAGTGAGTATGGACTCTTTCAGTTTGTGAAAACAGTAAAAATATAATAAGGAATTAATTAAAGAATATTAAAAGGACTAGATATGACTCTATATATTTAAAGGACTATATAAAGTGGCAAAAGAGGTCAAAATTAATTTTCTATGAAAATAGTGATTATTGTAACTTAGTGATTAACTTAAGTTACAAATAGTGATTTGTAACTTAATTGGACAACGGTTGCTTTTCTAGGACACTTGACAAATGCAAAAAGAAATACAAATATAGATTATCAAATCATTTTGCTCTGGGGGACATTAGAAAGTGGAATGGGATCTGAGAATTAGATGGAAACAATGTATGATATCAGTGCCTCATTTCAATAGTCGTGGTTATATGGGGAATATCCTTGTTTGTTGGAACTACACACTAACATATTTGGGGATGCTGGGAAATCAGTGGGAAACTCCTTCTAAATGATTCAAGGGGAAAAGTTCTCTTTTTTTCCTACAACTATTTTCCTTGCACCTTTTCTATAGGTTTGTGATGATTTCAAAATACAAAATATATATTTTCAAATGATTATCAGGGAAATAAGTAGCCTAAATTTCATTCTTTACTCATGTGCTTTCCTCTAAGTTACATTGCTGTAGAAAGACATTCTGTCAATATAATTCTTTCTAATGAGCACCTTGACAGCATCTGAATCCTACTAAGAGGCTGAAAACACTTCGTTATTTAATAACTATTCCCACTATTGAAAATAAAGTATACTCAAAAAATTGTGAGTATTACTACCTCATAATCCTCTGTATTTTCCAAGGCAATTTCACATACCTTACACCACTGGGTTCTCATCAGATTGGGAGGCCACTTGAAGGAACTGAAAGAGAACAGGCCCCTGGCTAGAGAGGATGTGGCTGTGACTCCAGCTCCACAAAGCCTCCACAATCTTATGTGACTTGAGAATATTAACTAAACTCTCTGAGCCTCTGCTTAATTACCAGAACCTCCTGAATAGTAGATTTACTATTTGTGAAAATTATGCTTTCTATTTTGAAGATGTAATGAGGTCTAAACCAAGGTATAAATCATAATCAAGGATCATTCATTTATTCAGCTAACAGTTACAGTATACCTAACAAGTGCCAGGCACTGTTCTAGGCACAGGAGATATGGATGTGACCTATAGATTTGGTCTTGTTATTATGGAGTTCATGGTCTAGTGGGAGCAGAGAGAGGGGGCACAAGTAAATGTGATGACAGAGAGTAATTGAGGGTAAGCTGGAGTGACTTTCGGTAAAGGTAGTCACAGGAGGTTTCAAGAAGAGTTGAAACTTCAGTAATGTAAAGCATCCATCCTAAGATCTGGACAAGCAGAGATTCCATTGTTGTCCATCAAAGGCTGCCCTCAGAGGGGAAAGATTGCTTTGTGGAAATACAGGAGTGTTTACCAAGGGGAACAGCTTCCTGTCGGCACCCCATGATCTCAGTGATAGGCTTCAGAGTCTGTGAACCATAATCTGCTTGTATTGCTCAGGGTTCTCAAGAGTAACAGGATAGATAGATGATAGATAGATAGGTGGGTGGATGATAGAGATTTGTCATAAGGAAATGGATCACACAATTATGGAGGTAAAGAATTCCCACAATCTGCCATCTACAAACTAAAGACCCAGAAAAGCCAGGAGCTATTTCAATCTGAATCCGAAGGCCTGAAAAACCAAGGGAACTGATGATCCAAATCCCAGCCCAAGGGCAAGAGGAAGATGAGATGAGATGTTCCAGCTCAAGTAACCCGCCAGGAAAAAAAAGAGGAAAATTCTTCTTTCCTCCATCGCTTGTTGTGTTCAGGCCCTCAGCCGAGTAGACGATGCCCACCTACAGACAGGAGAGAAGACAAGCGACTTGACGGAATCCACCAGTTCAAATGTTAGATCTCATCTGAAAACACCCTCACAGACACACTCAGAAACAGTGTTGAATGGGGGCACCTCATGGCCCACTCAAGTTAACACATAAGCCGTCATATACCTTGATACCATACTTGTAGCACATTCATGGCAGAGCCCTATCAGAGCGAACAAAAGTACTCTGGTTTAAATACCCCATGCTCTAACTCAAAGAGAAGAGATTCTGTGGAAGCATACCTCTAGGCTTCTTGGGAGTAATTTTTAAAGCTGGTTTATAGTGCTATGGTGGGTGGATGGGTGGGAGATGTATTACTGGGTTTTTTCTTAATAGGGTAACATTTTATGAGAACATTACTTCTGAAACCAGTTCTTTCCTATTCTCCTAACTCAATAATTATACTTCCACATGAAGATTATATTAGAGCAATTATTCCCAAGTGTGATTAAGAAGCTAAGAGAAGGGGCGTCTGGGTGGCTCAGTGGGTTGGTTAAAGCTTCGGCTCAGGTCATGATCCCAGGGTCCTGGGATCAAGCCCCACATCTGGCTCTCTGCTCAGCAGGGAGCCTGCTTCCCCCCCTCTCTGCCTGCTTCTCTGCCTACTTGCGATCTCTCTCTCTCTCTGTCAAATAATAAAATCTTAAAAAAAAAAAAAAAGCTAAGAGAAAATAAAGTCCTCATAGCAACATGAAGGTAGGCTGAATTACATTTGAATTGCCATGACCCAGATAAGAAACATGAAGGAAAAGAAAAGAGTTATTACAACCCTAAAACCTCCAACTGTCTATCCTAACTGTCATGGAAGGTCTACAAATGTAGACTATTGGTTATTGCCATTGACTTTGACCATTCACACCAGGAAAAGTTTCATCACTTGATTAATGCCTCAGTATCATTTAATTGAAAAGTTTTTGTGACTCAAAAATGGAAAACCCCCAATTTAGAAAGCCTCCTTTGCATTTATGTGTCTGTCTATTGGTGCTGTAAAGGATTTCTCAAGTTGACATTCACATTCCAAGCCAGGATTGCTCTCAAAGAATCCTGAAATGTTTTCTATATTTGGTAGAACTGTATCAGAAACTAAAATATGCACATTTAATTTTAAAAGAACATATCATGCTTTACATGTAAGCATAGCTCCCAATTCCCTTTACATTTTCTCCCCAGGGGAAAAAAATGCCTTCCAACTATAGTTGACATAGGCTACTTGTCCTCAAACCAAAAAACTCTCAAAGTCCTGTGATTTCCTAGGAAAATGAGGTGTCAGTCACAGACGGCTTAGTTCAGAGGGCTAGGTGTGCCAAGGACCCTCATAACAAGAGGAGCTGGAGCGAAGATTCTTATCCTCTCCCTCCCCATCTAAATATCCATTCCTAAGAAGCACTCAAGCACACAGAGCAGGTGTTGAGTAAGTATTCTAGAATTAACAAAACATCCAGAGCCTACTAATTGTCTCCCAATATCACTTCCTCCTTCCTTTTCATTCCTATTAGCTGAGCAAATGACTGTCCATCTACAGGCTGCTTCTCCCATCTAGGAAGGGTCATGCATCCAAGGGTTGGCAAATGAAGTATGAGTGGAAGTTATTCCTCAAAGGAAGCTGTGTACCCTCTACTACTCTTTTCTTCTTCCTTTGAATTAGACAACATTGACCATGCAGGTGAAGAAAGATTCTGAGGGGGTCGTAAAGCCGCAAGATAAGGGATCTTGGTGCCTTGAATGACATCATGGAGCAAAGCCACCTGCTTTTGTGGTATTATAGGAGAGAAAAATCACTTTATTTGAGCCACTGTATTTTAGAGTTTCTTCATGACCTAAGTTCAGTTTGTGCCCCTGCTAATATCCAAAGCAATAAATGTGACCTACATTCAATCATCTCTGTTCTATGTGCCACTGTGTTATGCTCAGTGGGGAATAAAAAAGATTTTAAAAAGTTTAATTATTGCCCCCAAATAGCTTAAAAACTGTAGAAAAAGAAATGTACAGAAGGAACTAGAAAGCAAGGGAGGACACAGTAGTGCTTCAGGAAGGAAGGAAGCACTGTGTCCTGCCAACCTCTCAAAGTGCCAACAGACCCTTTGGGTTTGGGGGCAACCCTTCAGCACTGAAAATGTGGAATGGGAAGCCATCCTCCCCCAAAATAAGAACAGTGAAGCTTATTCTCACCCCTTTTTCCTTCCTGTTTCATACTTTTTCTTCCCTCACTGAGAACCCAGAGGCCTCATGAAGAGTCCTTCAGTTTTGAATGGTACCCTATGTCCATAGTTCCAACTAAACATGTATGTCCAGTGTCCTTGTTCCTTAGAGTCTTACTACCCAGATGACTTTTAAGTAGGCTCCCCACCCAGCGTGGAGCCCAGTGTGGGACTTGAACTCACAACCAAGAGATGGAAATCTGAGCTGAGATCAAGAGTCAGATGCTTAACTGACTGAGCCACCCAGGGACCCCATGGATGACTTCTTTATGGGCCCGGGTATTAAAGGTAAAGAGGGTTGCTTCTTCTCTAATAATAATAGCTAACGTTTTTTGAAATACTTCCTGTATTCCAGCTACTACTCAAAATCCTTTATATGTAACTCACTTAAGATGCATTGCTACCCCCTGAAGAAAATTCTTTTAGTAAAGAAACTGAGGCTCGGAGGGTTTCAGCCACTTACCTAAACTTACACAGCAAATGAGTGGTAAGTATTTGAGCCCAGGGAGTCTGTTTCCCGAGCTTCTAGACTCTGTGTTCTTAACCACCACATTATACAACTTTTAGCATTTCATCTGTCATCTTTGGAAAATAAGCATCTTTAAATTCTAAGCAGTGTGATAATAGAAATGAAAGCTGTTTTGGAAGGACCACCAGGAAAGAGAATTTGATGTAAAAATGTCCCCATATCTGCCCTTGTATATAAGAACTTACCAATTATCTGTCAACCAAGCCCACTGTCCTCTTCATAAGGTTAAAGGAAGACTCTAAAGGAGACTAAAGACTATTTCCCTCATTTCAAGGACTTACTTTTTGAAAGACACCTGCAGCAGGTCTGTTCTATGATGGTCTGATGATTCTTTAAAGAAAGAATGGGCTCCTATATATAAGAAGACAATACACTTAGATACCGTTCTATAGGGTGATAATACTTCCCAAAGTGAAGGGGTTTTGGTCACCTCTTTACTCCACTGGTGAGGAAAGGAGTCCCTCCCTGGGATTATCAGAATGGTCAAACACAAGACACCTGGCACTGGATCGATGAGCGCCTAGCAGTTTTTTAAGCATGTACCCACAGCCTGGGGGAGGAGGACATGGCATGCCACTCTGGTGGGTTTCACTCAGGAACCAAATGGATAAAGTGGACATTGTGAAAGGCAGGCCTTGCAGTAGCAAGAGTGTGAGGTGACCCTGGGTTCCTATGGAAGGATGCAATTGGCTGGTTATATCTCATAGGCAGTCAAGGATCTAGAATCTGAGATTGAGGGATGAGCAGGCACTGTGCCTGGCCACAGTGATAAGGAGGGTTGTTTGGGCGGGGAACTTTATCCACAAGGTAGAGCAAAGGAGGAAGCTTGTGGGTAAGGCCATTCAAGGTCCTCCAGTTTCAGATGTCAAAGCAGCAGGTAACAGAAAACCCTAATTCCAGGCCTGGGACCACAGAAGGGAACGGAGTCCCGGGGGTAGTAAGATGTGTTCAGGCAGCTCACATACATGCCCATAATCACACTGAATCTCCTAGACCTTCTCAGGTCTCATTCAGTCCTCCAGTTTTGTCAAGGAGGATGTCTGAGATTAAGGTCAGTGTGACTTACCAGCTCTCTAACCCTTTCTAATCTTCCTTTTTTTTTTTTTCTTTAAAAAATTTTTTTTTGCACCATGATTTTTTTTTTTTCACCTTAATCTTATCACCTATTTCCCCCGTCCCCGAGCCACTTCCCCTCTGGTGGCCATCAGTTTGTTCTCTGTAGTTAAGAGTCTGTTCCTTGGTTTGTCTCTCTCTCTTTTTCTTTTGTTCATTTGTTTTGTTTCTTAAATTTCACACGTAGTACTATACAATGTAGTATTTTCTGACCTTCCCTTCTGACAATAACACAGCAAACCAGGTACCTGCTTCTTAGGTCACTGTAGAACTAAAATTCAGAAATACTTTCCTTCTCATTGCATTCATATTTCTAGTGGGTGATACCGATTTTCCAATTATGTGATAGAGTTGCCTTTTAAAGGAAATAAAAATTTAAATTGCAAGTATTAAAGGAATACTGAATATATGATACCAATTGACAATAACAGACACAGAAGTAGAATTATTAAATAGAGGCACAACATGTGGGAAAGATTCTGTAAGGGACATGAATTTTCTGGTTCCATCTGCTCTGGGCACAGTGCTAATGACTCTTAATATTAACTGACTCCATCAAGTTTGGATATTAACACTGTCTGAGGAAGTTTGGGGATTTTTTTCGTTTGTTTTGTTGTTCGAGACACTTAAGGACAAAAGAACACACAAAAGAGTTTATTTGCAAAGACTAGAACCCATGCTATGGAGTCAGTTATACACAGTTCACCAGATGGAAAACACACACACACACACACACATACACACACACTTCTAGTACAAGTAATAATGTCAACTATTATTTTCACTATCCAGGAGAGAAACGAATACTGATCTGGAGTGACGGAGGTTGAGTCTATGTCCTAGCTCTAGTCCCGTTGTCCTTTGGGCTACATTTTTTTACTTTTTTGTCCTAGATTTTAGCTACTCTGTTTCTTGTTT
>ML093454.1:45492-99220 GCA_003697995.1 Taxidea taxus jeffersonii | reverse complement strand
TTTTTTTACTTTTTTGTCCTAGATTTTAGCTACTCTGTTTCTTGTTTCAGAAACACTGCTGCACAATGCACAGAAAAGAAATGGAACTCTGTAACTACGAAGACTGGGTTCAAATTCTCACTCTGCTACCTACTTCCTTGGTAACTTTGGGCAAGTGACTTAGCCTCTCCTCACCTGATTTTCCTCTTCTGTAAACCGAGGCATATATCTCATTTGAAGAGGTGCTGTAAGTACTTAAACTAATGCTGGAAAAGGGCCCATCAGGGTACCTAGGAGCATGTAAGTTCCCGAGAGTTAACAACCGCAGCCAGTTGTTCCAAGTTTGGGATTTAAAGCACAGTGCTTCTCTGCCTGGATTTTAGCTGACATCAGGTGCCTTACTATTCTCCTATTTCTCTTATTTTCTGCTACAGAAATGTGACACCCAAGAACCCTGTAGAATGGTGTCTCTTCTTTTGCCATTGCTTCCTAACAAAATGTCTCTTCGAAAAATATGTGCTCCGGTTACAGTGACAAAGAGAGGATTTCTAGCAACTGACTTGGCTATAGACAGGGAGAAAGTCTCTCTCCTGGACTTTGATCCAGTATAAGCAAGATGCCCAAAGCTAGAAGCCTCTGGAGGGACCACAAAAAGGTTTGAGACTAGAAAAATTACGATGATACCAACACACAAACATAAATATCTTACTAAGTCAAAATTGCTAAAAAGCTTAGCTAAAGAGCTACAAAATATAATTTGTGCTGGAGTGGGGTGAATGGTGGCCCCAAAGACATCAGAATCTCTAGAAGCCTTTAAATGTTACCTTATCTAGAGAAAGGATCTTGGCGGGTAGAATTCAGGTAAGGATTTGGAGATGAGGTAATCCTGGCTTATCTGGGCAGGCTTTAAATGCCATCACTAGTGTCCTTATTAGAGAGAGACAGAAGGAGATTACACACCCTGAGAAGAGAATGAAAGTGGTGACGTGGCCACAAGCCAAAGAGTGCTGGTGGCATACGGTAGCAGAAAGAAGCAAGGAAAGGATTCTTCTCTAGAGTCTCCAAAGGGAGCGTGAGCCTGCCAACACCTAGATCTTAACCCAGTGAAACAGATTTGGGAAATCAGTCCTCAACAATTATGAAAGAATACATTTCTATTGTTTTAAGCTGTCCTGTGTGTCATGGCAGCTGTAGGAAATGAATGCATATGTCAGCTTATCATCTGTAGCTCAATTCATATAAATAATGGCAAAGTTTATATCTAGAGACCATGCATCCTTAACAGCACTCAATTTTATAAAAGACCTTTCATGAATGTTACAGCCCCAAATAATTTATAATATGCACAGTGAGTGTTTTTTTAACATATATGAAATGGTAAAGAATGGAGCCTTTGGAATAAAGAAAACATTACTGGATTTGTGGGTCCCTAATTCCTCAGGACCACTCTGTGGCATCTCCCTGGGTAATGGGGACCAAAGGCTATTTTATCATTTAACTGCAGATCCATCGCCCTCCCTCTTGAATACCAAACTCGGGAGATCAAGTATACAACTGGAGAAAAAATACTTGTACTTTGTAGGTGAATAACTGTTTTTTGTTTGTTTGGTTGGTTGGGTTTGGTGTTTTTTTTTTTTTTTTTTTTTTGGTCCAGCTTCACCATTAACTTTTTTTTTTTTTTTAAGATTTTATTTATTTATTTGAGAGAGAGAGAGATCGAGCACAGGCAGACAGAGAGGCAGGCAGAGGCAGAGGGAGAAGCAGGCTCCCTGCCAAGCAAGGAGCCCGATGTGGGACTCAATCCCAGGACGCTGGGATCATGACCTGAGCCGAAGGCAGTCGCTTAACCAACGGAGCCACCCAGGTGTCCCACCATTAACCTTTTTATAAAGACTCTGTCCTAGCTATAAAATGCATTTAGGTAATCTTGGTTAGACAGCTCAGGCTTTGACCATAACTCCAAATAGTTTGCTCTCTGCAAAGCTGCTGTTTTCTTGAGGATTGGAAGTTTTAATGGATGGGAATTCTTGAGGATTGGAAGGTTTATTGTTCTCCCTGAAATACTTAGAAGATAAGATAATTGAACATGAGAGACAGCATGGCGCTGGGCAGAACATCCTGGACGAGCAGTCTGTGAGTGTGGGTGCACTTGGCTGGGTGAGCTCAGCCCTGGCTAACCCTCTTGAATACAGTCCTCATCTATAAACCCAGGGGCTGGCAACCTGACTTTTAAAGATATCTTTCCCTTCTAAAAGTCTGTCTCTGGTGCATCCGGAAAATGTCCAGATCAGCTTGACATCACCTCTGGCTGGGGATAATGGATGATGTTTCCCTTATACATTTTTGTACATCTTGAGATTTTCAACAATAAGAGATATTCCCCTTCAAAATCAGAAAATAATAGGAATAAAGGGATGCCTTGAGTTGCATTTAATTTGTGTCTCTACTCTAAAACAGAAGCCTAAGCTCTGGTTTCCTTACCTTGGTGTTTACTTGCCATCGAAGTATGGCATGGTCTGAGTCCCAGACCTGGTCCAACAGTCATTTGAAGATGAACCTGGTCACACGAGATGAGCTTCCCTCTTGACTCTGCATGTCTCCTCTAGAGACTCACTGGGGCCGCAAAGCATACCTTACAGGATGGCTTATTGAGATCTCCATCATGGTGAAATGCAGTGAGCCAGCACTGAAACACACTATCTAATAAAACCTGCATTTATATAGCAATGTCTTTTTATCTGAGACAAATTCTCACCCTCCATTTGACTGGAGAGGTGGCCCAGGAAAATTATTTAGACTCAAGATGAATTCTAAATAACTACAACCATTTCTTATTCTTATCGAGCCCTGGCATGTGGTCTCCTATTCAGGCAGAGACGAGTCCACAAGGTTTGGTGGCTTACCTATGGAAGAGGTCATTTACCTTCCTAAAGACTTCCAGTTTTATCTTCATGAGCACCTTTTAAGTTCACCTCTGCATAGAATGAAGTTAAGACTCCCCCAGCTGATAATTCAAAATCCACATATTCAACTTCTCCTGCTTTCTATTCCTTTCCCTCTCACCAAGGTAGTTATGAAAAACAAATCCTCAAACATCTTCAAAAGCTGTCCCAGATCTCTGTTGTAGCATAAACTACTCTTAAAAGCCCTGTTGCCATAGGGATAGATTCCTATAATGGCTTTCTTTTCAACTAAAGCCTGACTAGAATATTTTTAGCAGTGAACGGTAAAGTCTGTTTATTAAAAGTTGGTATTAATTTGTGCAAACAAATTTCTGTAGGTTTAAAGCAACTGTGAATCACACATATCCATGTTGGCTAGAATTTTTTTTTAAGATTTTATTTATTTATTTGACAGACAGAGATCACAAGTAGGCAGAGAGGAAGGCAGAGAGAGAGGAGGAAGCAGGCCCCATGCAGAGCCGAGAGCCTGATGCGGTATTCGATCCCAGGACCCTGGGATCATGACCTGAGCCGAAGGCAGAGGCCTTAACCCGCAGAGCCACCCAGGTGCCCCTAGAATTTTTTTTTTTTAATCTGAGTTTCTAGATCATTTTCATCATGTGACTGTTTTCTTTCCAAAACTAATTGCTGAAGGAAGTAGGGCAGGGTGAGAAGGGAAACAGCCAAGCAGAGTGAGGAAAAAAAAAGAAAAAAAAAAAGTTTAAGCATTTTTCTGGGGATCGGAGAAATCCCGATCATATAACAATGTTTTTTTCGCCCTGATCTGAGAAAAACCTATTCCGTGACTCAGATGCTTGAGGAAAGAACTGGATTTGTGAGCCCGTAAATCATGACCACCTCTGGCACGGTTCCCACAGCTGTGAATGTGGCCTCGGACCAGCTCTGTGTTTTCTAGGCTGTACTCAGAGGAGTCTGGAGGGCTCTGAGCATGTGCCTTCAGGGCAGCCTGGGGTCTCCATCCTACAAAATTTATCTAGTGGGTACACCAACCCAGATAAAACTTTGCTAGAAAGAAGTAAGATCGGGGGTGGTATTATTTGCTGAAGAATTGAAAAATGGGACTGGTTGATCGCAGCTCTCATGGTAGCTCTAACAATAGAATGTGTTGTTTTTATATTTTACGATGCCTGGGCCTATCGATTCTTTACATCCACACCCACCACTTGTAGTCCTCATGACGACATTGCTGGGCAAACAGCATTATTTCCTTCTGACAGATGAAATCAATGACCTCACACGTGTGCTGTTCCTTCCCTCTCTTCTTTCTATTCAGAATACACAAACTATAAGAGGCGAATTGCAAGAAACCCGTTCCCATGATCAACACCTCTATTTTCCCGCACAATTTAATAATTTTTTCTCTCAATTCCAAACCCCTTACATATTTTACTACTTTCTCCTTCTCAGGTAACTTAGGACACATTCTCCCAGGACTTATTCAGGAAACCATTCCCTAGTTTAATGCCCTTCACTAAATAGGAATCAGTGACCTAAACCAGATCCTACATGCACAAATTCTCCTGTGTGTTCAATGCCCATTCATTCCAAAAAGATGTCTGTTGAGCCTTCTCCATGGCAGGCATAGAGACAGGCCCCACCCCCGCAGGTTTCTCATCTGTGCCCCTGGAGGTACTAGCAGTTTTCTGAGCATTGTGTCAGGAGCCTTAATGCTGACTTCTAGGAGCCAAACAATCAAGTCTAAAGCTGCCCTTCATACCTCCCCGGCAGGCCCTTGGGTTCTCTCCACAGGGTTCAACTAGTGGGATGCTTATTGAGCCACTGATCTTGTAGGTCAGTTACCAAGCAGCATTGCCGTCCAAAACAGCATCCAGAAGCAAAAAGGAGTTTTGAAGTAATTGGATTTCACAAATCATGCGGAGGGAATACTGAACCAGTGACCATGTTTCTTCCTTCCTTTCCTTCCTTCCTTTCTTTTTTACTTTTTTTAAAATTTATTAATTTTTTTATTTTTATTGTTTTTTTATTTAAAATTTATTTATTACCCTATAAAGTTATTTATATCTTTTTTTAATTTTTATTTTATTTTTATTTAAACATATAATGGAACCCCACCCCCCTCTCCCAACCCACTTCCCCCCCACCCCCCTCAGTTTGTTTTATGACATTAAGAGTCTCTTTTGGTTTGTCTTCCTCCCGATCCCATCTTGTTTCATTTTTTCTTTTCCTACCGCCTTAACCCCCACCCCCCTTGCATCTCCACTTCCTCATATCAGGGAGATCATGTGATAGTTGTCTTTCTCCGCTTGACTTATTTCGCTAAGCATAATACCCTCTAGTTCCATCCATGTTGTCGCAAATGGTAGGATATCATTTCTTTTGATGGCTGCATAGTATTCCATTGTATATATATACCACCTCTTCTTTATCCATTCATCTGTTGATGGACATCTAGGTTCTTTCCATAACTTGGCTATTGTGGACATTGCTGCTATAAACATTCGGGTACACGTGCCCCTTCGGATCACTACGTTTGTGTCTTTAGGGTAAATACCCAGTAGTGCAATTGCTGGGTCAATGGGTAGCTCTATTTTCAATTTTTTGAGGAACCTCCATGCTGTTTTCCAGAGTGGTTGCACCAGCTTGCATTCCCACCAACAGTGTAGGACGGTTCCCCTTTCTCCGCATCCTCGCCAGCATCTGTCATTTCCTGACTTGTTGATTTTAGCCATTCTGACTGGTGTGAGGTGGTATCTCATTGTGGTTTTGATTTGTATTTCCCTGATGCCGAGTGATGGGGAGCACTTTCTTTCTTTTTTATTTTTTTTAAAGATTCTGTTTATTTATTTGACAGACAGAGATCACAAGTAGGCAGAGAGGCAGGCAGAGAGAGGGAAGGGGGGGAAGCAGTCTCCCCGCTGATCAGAGAGCGCAATGCAGGGCTTGATCCCAGGACCCTGAGATCATGACCTGAGCCGAAGGCAGAGACTTAACCCACTGAGCCACCCAGGCGCCCCAACCATGTTTTTTAGCACACCTTTTCTCAGAGCCACATCTGTCTCCTGTTCTCTCGGCTGTGCATCTCTTACCCAAGCTCCCTGGAAAATTCCTTCCATGGGTTAATCCATCCCACCCTCCTTCTCCTGCCTCACATTCTCTCTGTTCTTCAGCACAAAGCCCAAACAACCCAGAGATGCCAGGAAGGAGAGAAGACCCAGGTGAAGAGGAGAACAAAGGCAAAAGAAATGTAGACAAAATTACATTCCTAACAGCTCACAGCCCATAGACAAATATTAGAGACAGGCAGAGTAGGACATTCCTTAAAGAACTCACAGCTGCCTTAATGTTAATGCTTTGCTAGCAACTTTTTTGGCAATAGCCAGACCTCCAGGATCCTATTAGTCTCCTTTAACATAGAAAAATCCATTTGGAAACTTCCCTTATCTCTAGCCTCCCCTACCCTGACCAACTTAAAAGTTTATAACCAATGCTCTTCACAATCCCAGTGCATGCAGATTTCCCTGCCCAGGGGTCCTGTCCCTGTGCTTTAATAAAAACACGTTTTGCATGGAAAACGTCTCAAGAATTCTTTCTTGACCATTGGCCACTTGCCCACATCTCATCATAGATAACATCTATGAGTTAATCGCATCACCACATCATGAAAATACAGATTTTTGCCCACCTTCTTGTATGGCACATTCTGAAGAGGGACATTCCCATCTGTTTGATTTATATTTTTCTCTTCCTGGAATCATCTAGCTAGATAGATAGTAGAGAGATAGATAGATCTACTGATATGGATCAATTGCAGGAGGAGAAATATATGATGATATTTAATATACTTACTATTAAATATATTAATGGTAATATAATTATTATCTATAAACATAAGTATATAATTATATTTAAAAATACAAAATAAATATTTCTGTACCCATTCTCTATATCTCTATATAGATCTCTCTGTAGAGATGGAGATATATAGAATAGATAGAAATAGATATGTATATACACATAGACCTATAAATATAGATGCAGAGAGGATATGCTTCCAAATTCTATTTAACAACCTCTTCTCTCTCTCTCTCACTCACACACACACACAGCCCTCTGGTATGTGGCCACGACAGGAAATAATATCTCTTGGGACACCATCTCTTTTCCAGCTTACAGGAGCAAGCCAGCTCTGCGGTCCTGAGCACTCCATTTATGAAATGGCCTTCAGTAGATCATCAAATAAGTCACAAGTGTGAATAGAGAATGACCTGAAACTCCTCCCTAGTTCAAATAACTAAGTATTCTGTGGGACGTCTGGGTGGCTCAGTCTGTTAAGCTTCTTCCTTTCAGGTCAGGTCATGATTCCAGGGTCCTGGGATCAAGCCCCACATCTGACTCCCTGCTCAGTGAAGTCTACTTTTTCCTCTCCCCCTGCCTCTTCCCTGGTTTGTGCTCTCTCTCTCTTTTATTCATTCCCTCTCTCAAATAAATAAGAAAGTCTTAAAAGGAAAAAAAACAACAACTAAGTATTCTGAAAGCCAAATCAAAGTTCCAGAATGGAAAAATAAAGAGAGAGAGAGAGAGAGAAAAGAATTTACATTTTCTGGTATTTATTTGTGATGGTCCAGAAATGAAAAATCCATAATCGTAGCACCTTTAAATATGAAGGATTAATGAATGGTATGGAAACTGATCCCCTCAACTTACAGATAAGGAAACTGAGAAGACAAGAGAAGGAATTTTCCTGCGCAAGGTCATGCAGGTGGTCAGGGGCAAAGCCAAGATTCAATTCTATCCCAGAGTTCTTTCAGCAACCACGAAAATGTTACCTCATCTAGAATTAGTGTCATTTTCACTCAGTGAAATATTCAACCAAAGTGGTCTTTCTTCTGCAGGCTAGTTCCATTTTATGAAGCATCCTAAAGGGGATATGAGTTGTGTCTACGTATGTGTCATCACAATACAGCCTAATTAGTCAAACAAGGGTTCCCCAGAAACACTTCTGCCACGAGACCTTGCCCACCCCTTCACTTTCCAAGTGTTAATCCTTCTCTATCTAGTTGCTTGTATCATTGTAGAAGCTGACCTGACTCAAATTAAGCTTGGCCAAGCCAAAAACTAAGTGCCAATTTTAATATTTTTAAAACTCAATTTAAAAATAGTTAAACAGAGAACTTCAAAAGGGCAACACAGATATTTTGCATCATTTACTTTTATAACTAACAAAAGCTATAATCCTGAAATCCAGATGCAGTTGTAACTTGATATAAAAATATAAAAACAGAAAGAGTAATCCAAAATTGTCTATTTCACAAAAACCTACCTAAACAGATTATGTTCAATTATGTCTGTCTCGATGGAAACAATCTCTAGGAAGACTATTTCAGACCTAGCTCCACCACCAAAAAGCATGTGAACTTGGACAATCCAATCCTCCAGGACTTGCAGTTTCTTTTCTGTACCCTAGAAGAAGAGAGGACTAGAGCTGATGATCCATCAGCTCCCCTCCCAGACCAAAAATGCTGTTGTGGGATCCTAAACACTCTATACTGAGCAGGAAAAGAAGTAAGGCCTTATATGAACTCCAATACTAAAATGTAAAGCTAACTGAACATAGATCTTGACTATTCTAGGGTTCTTTCCTATGACCAAGTAGCTTTTGTGTTGGAAAATCCTCAAATCTATACCCTTTTTATCACAAACAGTGGGTATATATGTCCAAATAGTATGACAAGCCACCAGGAAAAAAAAAAAAAAAAAAAAAAGCATGTATCAGAATAGCCTCCTGCCCTCAGGCTCACTGCTTTTCAAAGCAAAGCCCTCAAAGAACTCCATTATTATTTCCTGGAGGTACCTGTTAACACGCAGAATCCTAACCTACCCCTTCCTTTACCTAAAAAATCAAACTGTTGGCTGGCCATTTTAACAAGCTCTCCAGTTTATTCTTTTGCACACTAATATTTGAGAACCACTGGCTAGCTAGGCTCCAAGAAGAATTAATTTACCTTCAAATAGCAAAATTTGAGATCATATATTCTTTCCTGTTTTCAGATCATAATGAATAAAGAAATAAAAAAGAGAAGAGTGAGGAAAAAAGAGGGAGGGAGGCAAAGATAGGGATGGGAATAGAAACACAATGTGCCAAAATTTGTCTTCCAAAAACTTAAGAACAGACAAAAGACTCACAATGACGGAAATATGTTAAAGGGACACAGGTGTCAACTGAAAGAGCTCCCAGGCCAGAGTGGAGACAATATAAGCAATAAATAATTAGCATTGGACTAGAACGCAAAGCATAAAATAAATATTCATGAATCCATATTAACATAAATAAATGGTAAAAGGAAGGAAGGAAGGAAGGAGAAAAAATCTCCCATGCAGAAGAATTTCAAACAATTTGTACAGACATTCTACCCTCCAGTTGATGGAGCATAATTTCCCAGTCTTTATGTGTGGAATATACATAGTAACTTCCTTCTACAAAATACATTATGAAAAAGGTAGAAAACAAAAAAAAGAGTCCCTTTACTACAGAGAAAGCTGACAAACACTACCTTGGCCAGATGATCAAGGTCAACATCAAGACTGATAATTCATGCTGATAGTATATATCCTTGACATGATATAATAAAAATGTCAATATACTTCCGTGGTTGTCCTCCTAATAACCCACAATCACAGTCTAATCATGAGAACAACAGACATATCCCAACTGAGGAACGTATCCCAATGTGAGGAACATTTCACAAAATACTCCTTGAAGTATTCCAGGCCAACAATAAGGAAAGGCTGAAAAACTATCCCAACCAAGAGGAGCCTAAGAAACCGTGAGGACAAAATATAGTGTGGTATCCTAGATGGGAACTTGGCAAAAACTAAGGAAATCTGAATAAAGTATGGTCTTCCGTTAATAAGAACATTTACATATTGGTTCATTAATTTTAACAACTGTACCATGCTAACATAAGACGTAAATAATAAAAGAAACTGAGTGTGAGTGCGTGAGAATTCTCTGGACTATCTTTGTAATTTACCTATGAATCTGTTTTGTTCTAAGTTTTAAAAAGTGATTTAAATGAATCAGACTCTAAACAGGAAGACATTTTAAGAATAGTTTAATTAATTAATTTTTGCCTTATTCTTAAAGAGTTCCTTCATTAGGAACAAAGTAAGAATTTTATATTAGAAGGCAAGAAAGAAGCTTCTGAACAACAATAATGCCTCCTCAACCTTAAAAGCAGGAAAGGATAATAAATTGAAAAAAATCAGATAAAAGTACATCCTTTATATTAGACACCATATTGCAAGTGCATTTAAAATTAGCAATGCATAACGTTTATTCCCTTGACATTTGTCTTCCAAAGAGTTCACAGTGTTTGAGTGTCAATTAAAAAATGATTCATGCGAAATTTTTATTAAACCAAATTTACTGTGAAATTACTGCCCAGAAAATACTTTATTCCGATTTTATTGAGTTCCTTCTTAATCACTGAGCCTTTTAGTTAGAGCTCTCAAGTATAGCAAATGCCTTAGAAAGCCAATTTTTTTAAGTTGCTATTACAATCCCCTAATGGAATCACATATCATTTTCCTTCGCTCAGATATGGCGCGCACAGTAGGTGCCTGGTGGAAGACTGAATGGACGAAATTGCTTTCCATCATTTCATTTGGCAATTTAGTCCTTCTCTTTGTCCATTTCATGCACTGATGCTTATCAACATAGACCCAAGGAAGTTAGGGATGCATTAATTTATTAAATATTTGGCGCATACCAAGTGTGTACAAGGTGCTAGGAATGCCATTCCAGCCAGACATAGACGCAGTCTCTGCCTTTGCTGGTGGGACAGACAGAAACTTTGTGTCGAATAGCAACATAAAGACACCTGAACAAGAGTATGGTCACTACCACAAAGGTTAACACACTTATTATTACAAGTCCATATACAAGAAAGCTCAGCCTACGGGAGGCCTCTGGGAAGACTACCAGAAGAAGCAACACTGATATTGAGACTTAGAGAAAGGAGAAGGTAAGTGGTGGTAGGAGAATATTATGAAGGGAAGGAATGTTTCTGCCTGCGAATGGCAGGGCTTTGGGCAAGTCCACTGGGCTTAAGCTTTGTATCTATTTCCTTCTCTGCCCAATGTGGGCAGTGGCAGTGCCTGTGTCATAGACTTCCAGTGAGCAATGAGTTAGACTTTATTTATAAAGTGCTTAGCCCAGTATCTAGGACATTAGTAAGTATTTAATAAGAATTCTCTGGTGACTATAACAGACCGGAGTCACACTTCCCAAGTTTGAATCCTGGCTTGGCCACTTAACTAGCTGTGTGGTCTTATCCAGACCTTCCCTTCCTGTCCTTCTGTTCCCTTATCATGATACTACTACGTACCTGCCTGTGGGGTGTTGGAGGATCCCATGAGTTCTTATGTGAAGCATGACACAATTCTTGGTACATAATATGGTAGATGTACTAAGCTACGTGAATGTTAGCTTCTATTAGGAATAAAGAAATCTCACAACAGTCCAATTTAGGCATTTAAGAAATTATTTTATGGCTTTTAGGGATATTGAGACTCAAAAAAAGGTAAGTACAGGCCCAGGTTTACTTAGCTAACCAATTCCACAAACAAACTCAAGCACACAATTTCTGATTTCAGCCTCACTCCATGAGGCCTCCTCAAGCCTGAGCAAAAATTGCCTTCTTGGAATCTCAAGGCAGAACCCTTGACATAGTAATATGACTATTGGTAATAATGTCCCTTGGTTCTTTCTAAATCCATAAAGACGCATTTCCTGATAAATGAGCTGTGAAGAAATAGATGGGAATTCTTGTCCCTCTGAATGACTTGTGTCGGAATATTTTAACTATAGCATTAAGGAAAGTATCCTTATTAACAGGAAATACAGTCTCAGATTCGAATCCGAGCAGTAAGATGCGCTGAGGAAAAACACTTTGACTCCCTCTTCACCTCTTAAAGACAGACGAGAGCTTTTCTAGTCACAAACTAAGTTGTCACTATCGCCCTGTGGAATATGAGTCTCCAGGGTCGAAATGCTGCTGGGAAAGTACTGGTGCCCAGACTGGACGCGCACACCCCAGGTCTGTCTGTTTCCAAATCCCCTGGCCTGTTGGTCACGCCACTCCCACCAAAACATGTGGCCACCAGAGGTCATTTGCCATCGCTCTTTGATGAGCCCCTGGAAAGGGGGCAAAGAGGTGTAGGAGTGGTTGGTGGAAGACACTAAAACGCTCAGGAACTTATGAGGGACGCCTTTAGCATTCCCTGAGTCTATCTAGGACAGGGACCTGTGTGGTTTATGTTTTCATAGATCCAACAATTTCAGATCTGGGGGAGAAAAAGTCACGGGGGCCAAACAAATCCTTAATATTCAGCCTCATCTTTCTAGTCTCTTTTGGCTCGGTTTCCATGACAACCCATATTTATTGGGCAATTCTGTGTGTATTCGCCGAAGGCAGGTGATTGCTTTTGCTCAGCCCAGGGGTTGGGGAAGGCAATCTGGAGAGAGGTCTTTTAGGAGAATGTATCTTGTTTTATTTTGTGGCAACTCTCAGGCTAAATTCTTTAAAAATGACTTGAATTAATTTCTTAAAACTTTGTGATAGACATAATCTGAGATGAATTAAACTAAAATCAAATCAGTTATAAGAAGAGGAGGAGGAGGAAGAGGAGAGAGATGACAGGGGTGGGAAGCGAAGGAGGAAGGGAATAAACACAAGCATGGAGTGTGGATTTCCTCTAATAACACCAGCTCAGTTCTTTTTTTTTTATGATTTTATTTATTTGAGAGAGAGACTGTGAGAGAGAGAAAGCACGAGCAGGGGAAGAAACGGGGAGGGGCAGGGAGGAGGTAGGCTTCCTGCTAAGCAGAAAATCCCATGTGGGACTCGATCCCAGGATCCTGGGATTGTGACCTGAGCCGAAGGTAAATGCTTAACCTGACTGAGCCACCCGGGTACCCCAACACCAGGTCCATTCTAGCCAGTGACATGCTTGTCTTCATACTCCCTGGGCACTTTGCCAACATCCACACCTCTCTCATCTTTCTGCATTCGGATTTCTGCTCCTGTCGCTGCAGCAAAGCAGAAGAGAGAGGCTGGATGACTTAACAGGGAAGCCAGGGGCTGACATGGCCACGGCCACTGGACGACAGGGCCATGGCTTTAGAAACACTACCTTCCCATTTCTGGGGCTTCCAAATCTCTGCTTCTTAGCCTGAGGACTTTCTCTATCCTAAGGGAGGGTTTCTCTACCTGTGAGCAGGACAGCCCAAAAGTACAGAGGATGTAACGCCATTTCCAAAGGTGACCCTCTGTCAGTGAAGGGCCACTGGCTGTGGATAGAGATTCCATCTTGACCCAAATCCTGGTGGAACCCTTCTGAGGGGCATTCTATGGCGTTCCTCAAATGGACACAAGTAGGATTAAGGTCAGCTGTCTACAGCAATAATTCCCTCACTGACATGCCCTTCTGGAGCTTCTCTCAATTCCTGCCTCAGCTATCCCACTTCTTCCCTTGTGTGTCCTGAAGCTAGTTCCCAAGTAGGCAGGTGCTCCCAAGCACTCCTGTCAAAGTCTGTTTTTAGGTGAGTTAGACCTAAGACCTAATGTCCCCTTCCTGACATCAATGTATCTGGGAAGTAATAGTAATAATTTAAATTATTGTTAGTATTCATAATTAAAGCAAAAGGAGGTTGAAGCTGTCTTTCTCTGGTTCCATCAGAGAAATAGAACCTCCCCCGGGGTTTCCACACAGAGAGTTTCACTGTAGGGAATTAGAGGCCTATACAGCCATCAGAGGAGCTGGGGAGTCAGAGATCAGGAAAGCTATGACTAGAAGGATGTGATTTCCAAGAATACACCTGAAAAACTCTGCAAAGCTTATATCTGTCATCTAGCCAGACATTGGCTTACAACTGTCACCAGAGAAAGATAGCTTTTCTTTTATTTCACCTTACAAAGTTTGTGCGAGTCGGAAGAGTCTCATCTGGGACTGTAAGAGGAGAGGGCTCCTGGAAAACAGGATCCCAGGTCTCTGGCCTGCAATGCAGAGAGGAGTGTAGAAAAGGTGGTGCGAAAGCTGAAATTATAGCAGAAAATCCAGCACACACAGGTAGAACGCCCTGCAAGCCTGACCTTGGGCAGGGCCAAATAAACACTGACCAATTCTTGCTATTCATTTTCTTCTTTCCCAGACTCCACGAGGATCACCACAACTCATATCATTTGATATCATCTAATCATGCAGAGAGGTGCCAGGTCAACCAGTTAGATCAGAGACTTCTGTAACAAGAAGCCTGTACTAAACTTACATACCCCATTGCCTTGACTTATCTGATGCCCCAAGCTGGGCTTTCAGCCAAGTATTGATAAAACATCTTAGCCTTTACAAAGCCTCTTCTGAATCAGCAATCATTTTCACCACCTTACCCCACAATGGCCTCCATGACCACTAATGCCTGAACACAGCTCTTCTCCCCAGATTCTTTGAGTTCAATCCCTGTGTTGAGTACGCAGTTGGGCAAAGACCTTTAGTCATCTACTAAAAGCTAACTCTTACAAACGTTACTCTGAATGGGTTCCCTGCATGTGGGTTGGAAAGGCAGCTTCCTATATCATGTAGGGTAGAAATCATTGCTCTGAAAGGTTGAAAACTGACTTTGTCTTAGCTTTATCCCAGGGGCAGATGCTGCCACTGGTCACCCACTCCTGATTATTCCCTTTCTCTTTCCCTTTGGATTTCTTTACAATACACTTTCTTTGTTCTCCCCCAATCTCTGGTCACCTGCCTTGGAGTTCAGCCTCTGAGACCAGCAGAACACACAGGACAGGAGAATGCCCCCCAGAAAACACGGGCCACCTTCCAGAACAATCCAAGGACCCACATGAGGCTGAAGTCCTGTTCCTCACCCCCGGCCCACCACCTTAGCGAGAGAAACAGGAGGAGATAGAGGGTATCTGAGAGCCTGAGCTTTGTATTCCGAGGTGCCCAGGAAATTTCTGGATGGAGCTCCTTACCTTACTCATCTGGGCTAAATTTAAACCAGATTGGACATTTAATTAGTTTGTTTTCTCACTTACTAGCATATAAGCATCCAGGAGAGAAAAACTAATTAGTAATGAACCAAATTAATATATTGGATTTTTTTTTTTCCTGCACAACCAATCTGGAGCGTGAGTGGCATTTTTTTCTACTGAAACACTCAAATTTGCATTTCTTTTCAAGGATTTCACAGCACCTCGGAGAGCTAAGACTGCCAGTCCATATTCATAGCTTCAGAAATACCAGTCACTTGTGATTTTACATCTTGGCAAAATCTGTAATCTCAACCCTTGTGTATAATTTATATATTGCACCCACTAGCAAGACACCTTAGCTGAGATGTCCGGTAAGCAATATGAAACTCAGTGAATGTACGGCAGAGCCTGTCTTCTCTCCCTAACCTCAGTGCCAGTCTCACTTTGCCCTTGCTGTCATGAGTGGGGCATTTCTACAGCCCAATCTCCCTTGCTCACAGAATCAAAGGCACCTCTGTCTCCTCCCTTTCTCCCCAATTGCTTCTAAGGCCAGATCTAATGCCAAGTGGATCTAGGTTTCACCCCTTATCTCTCCATTCCCTTGTTTACATTCTTCCCGCATCCCAAACTACTGTACATCAACACGCAGGCTTCTCTTCATGACCCCAGCATCTGTGCTCTTCGGTCCGTCTCCAGCACTCCTGGACGAAGCTTTCTGAACCTATTATTTCATGATGGTTTTCTCCTGCTTCGGGCTCGTCTTTTTCTTGACCTGGACTTGCCTTGAACTTCAGGTCTACCTTATTTGCTAGCTGCTCTACAAAGATGTGCCCAGAGTCCTCAATCTATTTTTTTAAACAGAAGCTGCCATCTCAACTGCTTCCCCGCAAGCCTCCACCCCTGCCCGCTCCTCCTCCTTGATCCAGATTTCAACTAATCACATCAAGAGCTATCCCATCATTGTTGTGGAGCTCTCAATCCTCTCTGCCTCTTCCTTCTCTTACATCCTCCAATTCAACAGATCATGAGATCATGTTGATTTTCTTACCAAAATGCCCTCAGTATATCACAGCCTTAATATTTATACCTCCCCAATCCAGCTCCTGTCATTTCTCCTGTCCTCCAGTTCTCAACTTTCCAATTTACCCTTCACAATGCCTGCAGGATCATCTTCCTAAGTGATATATCTTACCTTGTCACTTGCTTGCCCAGTAACGTTTTGTCCTTCCTGTCCAGTAAAGTCCACGAATTCTTAGCATGTCATGGAAGGTGCAGTATTATCTTGTCCTGTCCCTGCCTGACAGCCTCCTCTTCAGGTGCACTTCCCTCAGCACCCCATGCTCCACTCTCCCACACTAGGATTGTCAGACTTAGCAAGTAAATACAAAATGCCCACATTGATAGCATGTTTGGAAATACTTACACAAAATGTTATTTTTTTGTTTATCTGAAATTCAAATTTGACTGGGTATCTTTTGCTTATCCCTCAACGTTGTCCCATACAACCTTCTCCAAATGTGACCCCACTCACAAACCCATGGGATCCTGTCTGTAATGGTTGTTCTCCTCAAGTGGAATTCTTTGCTCAACTCTCTCACTTACTGGTCTCCCATCCAATCTATAGCTCTCTTACCCATTGAGGACATCCAGCTTCTCTCCTTCCTGGGGAATAGACCTCATCTGCAGTGAGTTAAACCCAAGACTTCCCTCTCCTTTTCCCTAAGGTGCTTTTTTTTCCCCAAGATTTATTTATTTACTTGAGAGAAAGAGAGAGTGTGTGTGTGCGTGCATGCAGGGTAGACGGGGATGAGCAGAGGGAGAGAGAATCTTAAGCAGACCCCTTGCTGAGCACAGATCCTGACTTGGGGCCCAATCTCACCACCCTGAGATCAACATAAAGTGCTCTCTTTATTAAAGAGAGAAAGCTTTGTGATGTAACTCAAGCGATACATGTGGAAGGCAGAAATGCTTGTCTAGCATAATAATGCCAAGTTGTTCATTTTCAAAAATAGCATAAAAATTCCATATCTAAAGGAACTCATTTCTTTGGGAGGGGCATGGTAGAGAACAAATTCTTCTAGTGGCAAGGTTTGCTTATTTAGATACTTAACAAGGAAATATTGGAAATCCTCCCTCTTTCTCCACCTTGCCTAAGTTGGGGGTAGGAAAGAAGCCAGCCGACCCTAAGACAAAGTCCATCCTTTCTTATGAAAAAACACAGACATTTTATGGCTAAGCTTCTAAGCTTGTGAGACCCCAGAAGGACCTGAGGAGACTGAGATCTGATCAAGGAGGAAGAGAATCCAGGGGAAGTAGAAAGGAAGCTCTTAAATACTGGAAAACCCTCTGAAGTCCTAGGATGGTCCTGAATGAGGCCAACTTCTTCCCTACCTGCTCTTAGCTTGAACAGTCTGAGGACAATTTCCAAAATCTCCTTAGTGATGGGATGGGTCTGCAATATAGTACACATTTGCTTTCAGGCAAAGTAGGCAAGTGTCCCACTCTCCTGGTCACAGGCTGGCCAGCCACCTCTTCAAGGTGAGCTGCTGAGCTTACTCGGAGCATCTCCACACGAGAGTGACCCAGCCAGAAAAGGGTTAGTTTGGCCTCAGCTTGAACCTCCCTTTAGAAATGTCTTCTCACCTACACTTGCTACCACATCCCACTCATTCTTGCAAGCCAAGATAAAGGTCACCTTTCCTGAGTCTTCCCTAACCACTATAATCCTTAGTACAAGCTACAAAGATATTCTTTGTACATGTAAAATTCTTATCCTCTCCACTAGAGAACAAAATTCATGGGGACATGGACTAAGTCTAGTCCATTCACCCTTTTACCCTGAGCACTTGCCACTATGTTATGCATATAGTCAATGTTGACTATTCCGAATGAATGAATTTATTCTGATTTCTCTTATAGCTACTTGTGTCTATGTCTTTTCTCCTAATTGAAAAATAAGCTGTCTCTTGTTCTCCTCTCCACTCTCCCTGCACTTAGGACACTTCTGTGTGTGTGCCCATCATCAGTTTTTGGTAGTATTTAAACAATTGAATTAGGATCTGAAGGTAGTTTACAAAAATGATGACTTTGATTTTAAACACATAACTGATGTCACAGGAGGTGATAATATTACCATGGAAAAAATGCAAGATTCTGTTGTACAAGTATAATGTTCAATGTACTGGAAAAGCTTATAACACTGAAACTTCCTCTATGGTTTCTACAAAATGCTATTTCTTAGTTCTCATGAAGGTAAACATCTGCATAGCCCATGCCTGAATGGTCCCAAATTTTGGATTGGTGAGGTTAAATCTATGAAGTTCCATTGAATTCAAGAGACTTAGGCAATGTGGAATTAATTTTTGTTATCAAAAAAATACCTTAAATTTACATCAGCTTGTACAAACTTTACTAATTATAAAAGCTTTAGAAACAGCCAAATACTTCCTAGGCTGTTTCCCTCTTCATATCTTTTGTGGTTTGAAAGATTATTTTGGCCCCACCAAATTAAATACTCTCCACTAAGATTACGATATGCCTGTTAAGTTTGTGTGCGTGCCATATCGCTCAATCTACATGTGTTTTACTCAAAGTCCTTTTCTCCATTTTCAGATATTTTTTCCTTTTTTTTTTATTTAAGCTTTTTTTTATTTAAACATATAATGTAACCCCACCACCCTCTCCCAACCCCCCTCCCCCCCACCCCCCTCAGTTTGTTTTATGACATTAAGAGTCTCTTTTGGTTTGTCTCCCTCCCGATCCCATCTTGTTTCATTTTTTCTTTTCCTACCACCTTAACCCCCCCCCCGTTGCATCTCCACTTCCTCATATCAGGGAGATCATGTGATAGTTGTCTTTCTCCAGTTGACTTATTTCGCTAAGCATAATACACTCTAGTTCCATCCATGTCGTCGCAAATGGTAAGATTTCATTTCTTCTGATGGCTGCATAGTATTCCATTGTATATATATACCACATGTCCATTTCCAGATATTTTAACTTGAGGAAAAATAACTAAGGCTGGTAAACTTGGCTGAAAGTCTGAATTTTAAAAACAAACAAGCAAAAAACAAATTGCTACAGAATCTTCTCATTTGTCTCCTGGTTTGGTTGTTTACTTTTCAAAATGTTTCAAAGATTTGTCAACCATTGTCTCAGTAATCATTTATTTAGCCAGTGGGCAGAGTCTAGAACAACACGCTTCTGTCTCTTTCTATTTGAAAGCTAGATAATTTCAGTGTACCTTTCTTTCAAGATCTGAGATACCAAGGTTAAGAGGCAGGTGACAAGGATTTACCAGTAGTATGATTTGGCAGGGCACTCCAGCTTCCTGAGCCTTAGGTTTATCATCAAGGAAATGGGTATAATAATTATTACTGTGCAAGCACACTGTGAACAGCAGTCCTGAGGGGCTACACCCAGTCCCCGACCCAAGCTATTTTTTTTTTACTGACATTTTATTTATTTTTTTTCCTTTAAGATTTTTAATTTAAACATATAATGTAACCCCACCCCTCTCTCCTAACCCCTCCCCCCCCCACCCCTCTCAGTTTGTTTTATGACATTAAGAGTCTCTTTTGGTTTGTCTCCCTCCAGATCCCATCTTGTTTCATTTTTGCTTTTCCTACCACCTTATCCCCCACCCCCGTTGTATTCCACTTCCTCATATCAGGTATATATATATACAATGGAATACTATGTGACCCAAGCTATTTTTTAAAATTCCAGTAATGGCCAGTGTGCGAGGAATGAAGTCCAACTGCATCTCCAAAAATAACAAACTTATCTCAGCACCATTTAGAAAGTATTAGGCCTTGAAGTATTTTCACCAGCATTGTAATAATTCTTCTTTATTTTATTTTTGTCATTGGGTACTTTCAAGGAGGGAGAGAGGAAGAATCTAGGGAGAGAAACGAGGCAGTTTCATAGGGCCAGTCCCTGAGTTGGAATTCTTCACCCTAATGGCTCATGGCTCATTCATACAAGAGTAGAAAGACATACCTTTCCAGAGGGATTGTGAATCCTGAAAAATATAGAAGCCTTCAGCGTATCAGTGCAGTGGCTTAACTTCAGAAAAAGTCTCCCTTGTCTTCCAGAACAGTATTTTGAGAACATCATCACCATAGTCATATATTATTAGTATGATATTATTGATCATACTAATAATAACTAACATTAAGTGGACCCTGACCCAGAGAGTGTTTAAAATATTCTAGGTGCTGAGCTAAGTATTTTGCATGCGTTGTCTCATCAAATTCTCACAGTCCCCCCTATTTATTGTTTATTTTCTTTGTGTTGATGAGAACATTCGTAGGGTGAAGCAACCAGTGAGGTCCTCACTATAAGTGAGATACCTAAGAGGGAGGCCCAGGTTTGTCTGAACAAAGACCTTGTGCTCGAAACCTTTGCATTTTAACAGTTTGGAAGCAAGTTTCCCCCATCCCAGTGCTGAGAGAATGATCAGGAGCACTTGGTTTGGTTAAGAGTTCAGATATTTTGAAGTTCAGAGTTAGGAAGCAGAGGGGTAGAGATCCAATACCCAAGACTAGATTCTCTTTAAGAGTAAAATAAACAAAACCAACCAACAAACAAAAAAACACTGTGTACATGATTTTTTCTTTAAGAATTGATAGTTCTGGTTCATTAAGTAAACAAATGGTTTTAGGTGTTAAAAAAGAATAATGCTAGAGACAGGTTTATCAAAATTAGTTTACACATTGCAGTATTTCAAAAATCGTTTTACAGTGTAGGTCAAAGAAAGGTTCTTTCTCACTTATTACTAAAACCCAGCACATGAAAAATCGTCAGCCCCAGCTTGGCTCATAGAGTTTTGGAATATTTTATTATTCTGCACACATCTTATAAAAATAATTACACTTGCTGCAGTAAGTGATATTAAGGAGCTCTGTGTTTGTGAAGAATTTTGTTTGTTTGACTTCTTTTAAATAGACCAAAGGAGAAGAAAAAAGAAAACTGCTCTTGAGGTACCTCTGTTGCACATTTACTTTTGTGTAACTTAAACTTGAGGAAGCAAAGTAAAACATGGAGAAAGTCTTAAAAACATGTCTGGTTACCATTGTTTTTATAATACAAGTTCTGACTGGAACTCTTGACTAAACATACCTGGAGATCCACACTGAAATTTCCAATGGCAGAAACATTCTTCCTAATTTAGCTCCCCAAAATAATTGAAGACATAGTTTTTGAAGTTATACAGTTTATTTAGTTTCCTAATACGGAATTTCAGACGACTTCAAACACCAATAGCTAAAAGGCCCTGAGGGAGAATTAGTTTACAGAAGTGCCAACTAGATGTTATTATAAGATACACATTCCCAGGACTTAGTAATGTTAGCAAACAGGCAAGAATAAAGTACTTGCACGTTATGTTCCGCATTAACACTCAGCTTGCCAAAGATGATCACATGGGAGCAGGTTCTTTTTCAAGAAGATTATTTGAAGCATAGATGATTCTTTGAAGAAGAACAGATGCCCAGATGTAGCACCTTATTCATTAACCATGACCAAAAAAAGAAAAAAAAGCATAAACCAAGATTTTTATACCAAAAAAACATGATTATACTTTTTTTTGCTCTTAATAGTCACTATTAAAATAAGTAAATTATTTGGAGATCAAGGGAAATCTGCTAATCCTTCCAAAGAATGTGTTCTTCTGGAGTCCTCATCTTGAGTTTCATGCTCCAAGCCTGTGGCATAGATTAAAAGTCTAATAAATGGTAACATCCTCTGGATACCATAACTTCTTGGGTAAGCCTTGTTTTAAATTCCATGCTGTGAAAGATTATACCCACTGGAATATAAGCTCCATGAGGTCACAGATTGTTTTTAACCATATTCTTCACTGATGCAAGCCCAACACGTAAGGCACTTGGCAATAAGTAGGCACTTACTAAATATTTTTGAATGAATGATAGCAATGCCCCAATGTGTTTAGGCTCTCATAACAAAATATATGTAGAATATACTCAAATGAAGGTCTCGTTGAGGCATCAGCTTGGTTTAAAATCTATGGCACTGAAATGTGTCCTGGACTTCCTTCACAAAATTTTGCACTAACCAGAGCCTTGTCCAAATAGCAAGATATATGTGACCCAAAGCATTTTACCCTATTCTATGTGTAACTTGCCTTGATATGAAGTGGGAAATGTGAAAGGCCCACATAATCCACTTCAGGAAGGAAATCCCATTAACTTAATAATATAATATCATTGGAATCAGGAACATCTCACCTGTCAGCTCATATGTTCATGTACTTGAGCATATTGCCCGGGGCATTCTGGACCAAAGCAGAGAGCCTTGATTTGTTCTTTTCTCTCAGTCCCTGTTCCTCCACTGCTAGAGCTTCCCAAGAAATTCTATAGAATTTAACAAGGATCCAAGAACTATCCAGCCTGCCCCAGAATTTGGGGCAGAGACCTTTATTTCTCAGGAACAGTCATCAGTTCAGATGTAATATCCTTCAGGAGACTTCTGCAATGCCTTCTAAGCTGGTTTAGTCATCCTGTTCTCGGATCTCATTTACCTGCAACCTCTCCCAGAGCAACAAATTGTACTGAAATGATCAGTGAGTAGCTGCTTTTCCCACTAAACTGCAAGCTTTCTAAGGGTCCATGTCTCATTCCTGCCTAGCATTTGTCATGGTGGATGGCACAGTGCCTAGAACAGTAGGTATGCAGACAATGCTTGCTGAATTCCATGTTCCCTGCAACCATCCTTTAGAATGGCTATATGGTGAAGATGGAATACTGTTGGTAGAAATATTCCTCTCCTACATTGTAAGGCACTCTGAAAAACATAACTTGATATTATGCTTCATAGAGGATATCATTTCTGTTTTTAAAAACTCCAGGGATACCTGGTTGGCTCAGTCTGTTGAGCATCTGCCTTCAGCTCAGCTCATGATTCCAGGGTCCTGGGATCGAGCCCCACATCAGGCTCCCTTCTTAGTGGGGAGCCTGCCTCTGGCTCTCCCTCTGCCCCTCCCTCTCCCCGCTCCCTGCTTATGCTCTCTCTCTCTCTCTCTCTCTCTCTCAAATAAATAAATACAATCTTTAAAAAGAGAGAGAGAGAAGAAACTTCTCCACAATCTCATGATGCACCAGAGTTGGCCAGGACATTTGTTCCAGGTTCCAGAAAATCCAAATAGAACGAGCTTAAGCCAGATGAAGTATTTATTGTAATGATAATATGTCTCATAGAGCTCACGGACAGGAATAGAAGGAGGTTAGTTTTAGAATTACACATAACAGGGACTCAGACTGTCAGAAAACTTGAGTCTTGTCTCTGTCCTCCTCTGACCAGCTTCTTTTGCTTTTCTGGGCCACATGAAGCAAAATATGGCCACAATAGCTTCAAAATCCACATTTTTATGTCCCCAAAACCCAGAGAGATTAACCTCTGTTCAGGTTCACAGTCCCCTTGAGAATGATTCCAATTCACCCAACTTCATGAAGAGCTCACCTTAGACCAACCAAATGCAGCTATAGGTGGGGTTCAAAAATATGGCCATGTTGTTGGACAGTCTTTTTTTAATTTTTTTATTAACATTTAATGTATTATTTGCTGCAGGAGTACAGGTCTGCGAGTTGTCAGGCTTACACACTTCACAGCACTCACCATAGCACATACCCTCCCTAGTTGGACAGACAATCTTACAGGTGTCCACCACACTTCCAAATTCATTAGTTTCTAAGAAAAACTTTAACCAAAATAAATTATTTCAAATGTATGAATTGTAATCTCTATAAAACATAAAAAATTTTAAAGCAATAATCTGCAAATTTCTTTCTCTTAATAATTCATGGTACTGATAAAAAATTTCCAAATAAATATGCTGTCTTTGTTTTAAAAATAAATTTACTTTATTATATGATAATGTTGACAGTTTACATAAACAACATCATTTAGAATATACAAAACAATTATAAAATACATTTTTAAAAGATATTAAAATCTTTCAAGTTCTTTCTTGATATCAGACCAATCAAATTTTAAGAGACGCCATTTACATTTTAGGATCAAAACAAAATTCCCAAGCCTGACTTGGCTTGAGAGATTCCATTGGTCAACCAACATCAGTTCAGGGAAGAAGAAACATTTTCAGCATTTTGCTTTTTGTTTTTAAATGCTGTAACAACCGTTTGTTTCAAGCACTTTGGTATCAAAGTACACCGAGAAAAAGCAAGGGCATAGATTAACCAGAAGAAGACCTTTGAAAATAAAGCATATACAGCAGGAATCCAAGGGATATAGTCCTGTTTCAAGGATGGTTATTAAGTCAGAAGGAAGAACATATTTAGAAGATAACTAGTTGTTTGGCTTAGCTCTTAGTGTATTTGAGCTACTTCTGTGAAGACCACCTCATTCTCACTCAAAACACGATATGTGATAGAAAGTGACATCCAACTTCATCTTCAGTCTGAATTCTCCTCTTCACTTTGTGTATGAAGTCTATACTGCAGAGTAAATCCTGCTAGGATTCTGGATTAAAACATGCTTGGCTGACATCACAACAGCGAAAGTACAGCAAGTGGGGGACCTTCCAACAGTTTTCATAAATCACCCACCTAGTCAGTGTAGACATTTTCATATCCTATGGAATATTGGCTAAATATTTTCAGGGTTTTTTTATTTATTTGACAGCAGAGATCATAAGTAGGCAGAGAGGCAGGCAGAGAGAGAGAGAGGGAAGCAGGCTGAGCAGAGAGCCCGATGCAGAGCTCGATCCCAGGACCCCGGGATCACGACCCGAGCCGAAGACAGAGGCTTCAACCCACTGAGCCACCCAGGCGCCCCTAGCTTTTTCAGTTTTAAGAATCTTTATTAAATATACTATGGAGTTGAAGGAACATTTGGCAAGACGGTCCCAAGTAACAGATGCTTACGGTCATGATTACATTGCATCAACAGCCATTTGAGAGGTATCACAGATACTGCTTTTTGGAAGAACAAAAATGAGGCTATGGTCACAGACAGTGTGTGCCTGGGCTCTGCTGTGGTGTCACTGACCATTGCCCAGAAATAAACAGCCTCTTCTTCCAGTGCTATCATTTATCCCTTAGATAGTGTGAACACTTACCTGGGCTTAAAGACTCTCAGGCATTTACTTCCCATCTTTACTCATTACCCTAGCTATGGGGACACATTTTTTGCTTTACTAATGTAAGAATTTATTCACGCTGCAGAGAATTTATAAAGGAGCAAAGGAACGTAAAAGAAGTTTTCAGCGCTGCAGAAAACATGATGGTAATAGTAACATATACAGCCAGGACTCTCCAACCTGAGTTTCTGCAGGAAAATAGCCCCAGCATCTCAGAGTCATGGCAAAACATAATGTAGTATAAAGTCTTGGGTTATATTAGTGAGTTGGGCTGTACCCACTCTGATCAACAAAATCATAGTTAGGAACCCAAACTGAAGTTGGGTAAATCTTGGTGCCAATTTCAGCTCCACCAATTCCTACCTCTGTAAATCTGGGTTGTGTTATTTAACTTCTTTGTGTCTGTTCCCATATATGGGAAATGAGGCTCATAAGTGATATTCATATGTTCTTAAAAGGACAGAGTGGGAAAAGATATTTGCAAACGACATATCAGATAAAGGGCTAGTATCCAAAATCTAAACTCAACACCCAAAGAACAAATAATCCAATCAAGAAATGGGCAGAGGACATGAACAGACATTTCTGCAAAGAAGACATCCAGATGGCCAACAGACACATGAAAAAGTGCTCCACATCACTGGGCATCAGGGAAATACAAATCAAAACCACAATGAGATACCACCTCACACCAGTCAGAATGGCTAAAATGAACAAGTCAGGAAATGACAGATGCTGGCGAGGATGTGGAGAAAGGGGAACCCTCCTACACTGTTGGTGGGAATGCAAGCTGGTGCATCCACTCTGGAAAACAGCATGGAGGTTCCTCAAAAAATTGAAAATAGAGCTACCTTATGACCCAGCAATTGCACTACTGGGTATTTACCCTAAAGATACAAACGTAGTGATCCAAAGGGGCACGTGTGCCCGAATGTTTATAGCAGCAATGTGCACAATAGCCAAGTTATGGAAAGAACCTAGATGTCCATCAATAGATGAATGGATAAAGAAGAAGTGGTATATATATACAATGGAATACTATGCAGCCATCAAAAGAAATGAAATCTTACCATTTGCGACGACATGGATGGAACTAGAGCGTATTATGCTTAGCGAAATAAGTCAACTGGAGAAAGACAACTATCACATGATCTCCCTGATATGAGGAAGTGGAGATGCAACGGGGGTGGGGGTTAAGGTGGTAAGAAAAGAAAAAATGAAACAAGATGGGATCGGGAGGGAGACAAACCAAAAGAGACTCTTAATGTCATAAAACAAACTGAGGGGGGTGGGGGGGAGGGGGGTTGGGAGAGGGTGGTGGGGTTACATTATATGTTTAAATAAAGCTTAAATTTAAAAAAAAGGATTAAAGGAAATGATATACTTTAAACTCTTGGTCCATGGTATGTGCTAGATACATGGAAGCTTTATTTTTAATGCAGTTCCTAAAATCTAAACTCCTTCTCACTCTCCCTTTTTGTTTGACTGGTAATACTGGTAACAAAACTTTGAGTGGACATTTATTAAAATTTCTTAACTGAGAGCTTTTTCCCAATTACTGAACAATAACAAAATTATTTATTATTATAAAAATAGTAAAAAACACAGATTAACATTACAGACAAAAAGTAAATACATCATTTAAAATTCATTTCTCCTGGCTCTTTTCCTGAGGCACATTCTGTCCATTTTCCAATGAGCAAGGCATCTTGAAGCTTGCCACCAGCCTAGAGGTAACTTCATAGCCTGCAGGAATAAGGGAAAAGACAGAAAGTTGGTTAAGAGAAATGTACAATGCAAATTAAAAAAGAAAAATCTAGAGCCAGCATTTTTGTCTTCAGTTCACTAACGATTAGTGTCATCCTATAATAAGTTAGGAGAACATTATAATTTCTCGACAAGCAGTTGCTGTACCCCATGCATCTGCTGGGTGTTTCTGGAAAAAAAGATTCTACTGCTACCTGAGCTATGGAGAGTCATTGATCTCTCTTGCTGGAGGTGAACAAGGAAGCACATGGCTCATTGCTACCACTATGACTTAGGAGGAACTAGCCAAGGATGAAGCCAACTCTTTGATATGAAAGCGGAAAAAGAGAAATAATGTTTCCCGGTGTGAGAGCCTCTGGTTCACCCAAGTGTGCAGACTATCTTCTCTCTGGATTGCCAGTTCATGTGAGCCAGAACATGTCCTTCATTTTAAATCAGTCGGATTAGATTTGCCTCTATCACAGCCAAACTACCCTAGCTCACCGATGGTATTAGCCCTCATCCTTCTGGACCCTTGGAACCTTTCTCTGCCCACCTCCCTCCCCAACTCTGCACTCCAAGGGGAGGGGCCTGACACATCACAAGGGCTCCCTTGCTTCCTGGGTGCTGCTTGGGTTTGGCTAATGGGAGGCACTTTAGGAAGACCTAAAGGCAGGAGGTGAGAAAGTTGGGGTGTTTTTTCTGCCTTTCCTCCTCTTCTTTGTTTTGGTTCCAGCAGTGGCTAATTCCATGCTCAGATCTAGCTCCTACGGAGTATAGGCCCTCTGGCGGACAGCCTCTGAGTGCCAAAGTAACCTTCCCCAGCCCTTCCAGGCATGGGAAGGAGCAGCCTCCTGCCAGTGTTAAATTCCAGGAGCCTCGAAGTTCCTGCGGTTTCCCCAACCCTGCCCTCCCAGTCCCTCATCAAAATCTCCTTCTTGGATCCACCTGGGATCCTAATTGATGTAACATTTAAAGAGCTTCGGCATAGCATAAATGTTCAGTAAATGTGGCTATTATTAAAACATGGTTATTAGTTTTTAATGTCAGATTATTAAACTAAAATACCTCTTCCTCGCACCCAAAAACGAGGAAGAAAAAGTATACTTGGTATACTTGGTACTAACCACCACAACCATGCAGAATTAGAAAAGAGGCTGATCTTAGAACACTAGAAAAAGTGTAGGAAAGTCCTCACACCACATGCCTCTCAATGCAGACATGCAAAAGAGAGAAATGAGAAAGTCTTTTATTCAGCTTCAGATTCTATGAAAAAAATCAATTCACTTTTAGCTGTTTCTAAGCACAATCAAATTCCAATCATTGACTTACTAGACAAAGTTAAACCCCATTTCACCAGGTAACTGTCACCTGAAGAGTATCCCATCTACCAAAGTCATCACACTCACCATTAAGCAATACTAGTCTCTTGAATATCTTCATTTATTGGAGTTATATCTTTACCCAGAGTTTCCATTTCTTCTTCCTTCTTCCTACTTTTACGACGCTTCCGGAGAGGACTTGGAAAACAAAGTGTCAGACATTAGCACAAGCCTGTTAGTTCATGGGAACATATAATCAATCATCAAGAGGGCCTATGATCTTATTTCTAGATGGCTAAAAATTTGTAGGTTCCTTTTTTTCTTAAATATGTCAGGTTCTCTCTCAACCTATTTCTCTCCAGGCCTAAATGATAGCCACAGCTGGTCAACGTGTGAATAGAGTAGAGTTACCTAAATAGAAGTACTATGGTGCCTAGTTGTTGATGAAGCTTGGTTAGCATAATAAAAATTTCCAGGACCAGTTATTTTACTAATAAGCACTATTTAGTGCATGAATAAGAAAAAGGACAAATTGGAAACAGACATAAGAAAACCAGGAGAGTGAGAGTGGCCTCTAGATATGTAAATTACACTTACTGACACTTTAAAAAAAAGTGTTAGATACTCTGGACTGCAGTCCAGTTTCTTAAAGCAGAATTCAGAATCAATGTGCCAAAATAGGCCATTTCTCAGCTCTGCCCCAAAACTGGTGTTATAAAAACTCCTTTTTGCCATTAGGCAGGTAAAAAAAACATTAAATAGCTTTCCATTTTATAGCTAAAAGGAATCATACAGATTATCTGGTTTAACCATCCTGTTTTACAGAAAATAAAATGCCAGTTTAAATATGTTAAGAAAAGTTTCCTGGGTAGCTCAGTCTGTTGAATGTCTGCCTTTGGCTCAGGTCATGATCCTGGGGTCCTGGGGTCCTGAGATCAAGCTGCGGGTCTGGGGACCCTGCTCAGGGGAGAGTCTGCTTTTCCCTCTTCCCCTCACTCAACTCTTGTGCTTTTTCCTTTCTCTCAAATAAAGAAATAAACACATCTTTAAAAAAATAAAGATGTTAAGAAGTTCATCTAAACTTTCAAAGATATTTAATGGCAGAACTGGGATAAAAATAAAAGAGTCTAGACTTCTGGTAGCTACACCAAAGTGGGTTTTTTTGTGTGTGAAGAAAGGAGTCATGAGACATTCTGTTTGGGTGTGTACAGTAGCCCAAAAGTAAATGCAGCAGCTTAGGGGGGCAGACTAGTTTCTCAAGGCAACACCATAGCACTTTATATTTTTTTAAAGGATTTTATTTTTTTGTTTGACAAAGAGAGAGCAAGAGAGCGTGAACAAGTACGGGGAGCGGCAGGCTAAGGGAGAGGAAGAAGCAGGCTCCCCGCCAAACAGGGAGCCCAATGCCGGGCTCAATCCCAGGACCCTGGGATCATGACCTGAGCGGAAGGGAGACACTTAACAGACAGAGCCACCCAGGCATCCCAAAAATATAGCACTTTAAAAAATGGCCATTTACCATATTCTGTTGGGGTCCTGTTCTGATACAAATTTTGATAGCTTTACAAAAGAAACTAACTTAAGAATTATGCCAAAACACTCTGTCTCAGAGGAAAAAAAAAAATCAAGGTGTTTCTTGATTCTCAAAGTCGTGGTACATAATGAAAAGGAAAAACAGTGTAATCCTCTCTTGTAAATAAGCGCATTATTTTATTGTGGCCTAGGGAAAAAAAGTTTTTGTGCGTTTGTTTCTACCTTCCTAAGTTACTGTGTCATGGTGACATTTAAGATAAAAAAGTCTTAAAAAAAAAAAAAGATAATAAAAGCCTTGTTGCGCCTACTAACAAACACACATAAAATATGACTGACTTTAAGACTCCATAATTGGCTTTTTTATTAAGATATAATTAACATAGAACATGGTATTAATTTCAGGTATATATCATAATGATTCGATATTTGCATATACCGCAAAATGGTCACCAACGTAAGGTTAATTAACATTAGTCAGCATACATAGTTACAAAATTTTTCTTTCTTGTGATGAGAACTTTTAAGATCTTCTTTCTTAACTTGAAAATATACAATGGAGAGTTGTCAACTACAGTTGCCATACCATACATGACATCCCAGGGACTTGTTTATCTTATAACGGGAAGTATATATCTTTGATCACCTTCACACTTTTTGTCCGCCTTCTTTTTTTTTCAATCAAGAGATTTAAACACACTTTATTTTTAATTATAATACTTATGCTCAGTAAAATGACAAAAACTATGCATTGTGTGTTTTATTATAAGCAGATACCTCAATAAAAATAATGGCAAACCTCAAAATGTGATTTATTTAAATCACAGCAAAATGGAAAGAAGAAAGAGGAAGGAAGGAAAGAAGACACAGCAACATACAATTTCTCAGATTTACTTATATTTAAATTTTAAAAATACTTACTGACAGCATGCGCAGACACCGACCACCAAAATGATAAAAATGACCATAACTGCTATCAAACAAATCACCAAAATCTGTCCTCTATCTCCTCTGAGGTAAAACAAGTCAACTCTCTCACATCTCGAGCCAGTATAGCCTTCATCGCAGCTGGAAAAACAAAACAACAAGGTAAACAGTGCAAGACTTTGAAGAATCTCTACCATTTCTTGTTTGAAGAAACTAACACTTGTCATTAACTGGAATTAATAAAGGGCACAGTTCCTTTAAAAAAATATTTTTTTTCATTTGATGGCTGCATATTATTCCATTGTATATATATACCACATCTTCTTTATCCATTCATCTGTCGACAAATTAAGCTGTATCCCTCTTGTTCACAAGTAATTTCACTTTCTTTGCTTGGTTGAAAACCTGTCATCACTTGAACATTAACAATATGGCTAATATAAATAAACAGAGATGAAGCAATTACCAAAACTTAGTTTAAAGTTTTAGATTCTGAGCTTGAAAGAGAGGGGATGGTAAAATTCCCTTCACAGCCTTCCCAAGCACTTAAATAGCACTATGACAAGGAATTCAAAATCCCCAGGACTTCCCATTCCATTGTAGGGCCTTCAACATGCCCCAGTTCTCTTGCTACAAATTATTTAAAAATTACACTGCTTAAGGGGCACCTGGGTGGCTCAGTGGGTTAAGCCTCTGCCTTCAGCTCGGGTCATGATCCGAGGGTCCTGGGATGGAGCCCTGCATTGGGCTCTCTGCTCAACAAGGAGCCTGCTTCCTCCTCTCTCTCTGCCTGCTTCTCTGCCTGCTTGTGATCTCTGTCAAATAAATAAATAAAATCTTTTTTAAAAATTACACTGTTTAATATGATCCAACATGGTAATGGGTGCGAAAGTTCATAGACCAACACCCAACACGTAGAAGGCTCCATAAATGTGATTCAGCAGGATTCCTCTCTCTTTCTCTCTTAACTTTCACCCACCAGTTCTGATTCTGCTACTCGACGTGGCCACAGATGAGGTGATGCTCCTTTATTCATCACCTCTCCAACCACATCCTTCCAAAACACAGTGAGTCTTATCCTCTCAGCTCCTTTATCTGATGCTCGAGGGAAGCCATGTCCTCCACTGTCCTGTAAGTGGCCCCTTTCTCTGTGGCCGTCATGAAGTGCAGTGACCAGACAGCAACAAATCTCCAAGGGGAATGTTCACTTTCCTCAGTTTGCCAACTCTTTATCAACATAGACTTAGGATTTACTCCAACACAGACGATTCCCTTTGACCAAGCCAAGACTTGTCTGAGCAACGCTCAATAAGCTAAAGGCTCAATGATTTGAGGACTATCCAAAGTATTCTCTGAATCACGTTAGATGCTTCAAAGGTGCATAAGAAGTTTGTTGGAGAACACTTCAAAACTGAAAATATATGTTGTGACTTTAGTCCCTTTGCATTAACAATGCAAATTCAACCCTTCCCACTCATTCAAAACAAAAGAGATAGTGGTGGCATATATAATTATATAAATCTCAAAAAGATGAAATTCTGCTTCTTAAACAGATTTCTCTGTAACCTTGGTTGGTTTTCTTGGCTTTGTTTATTTTGTTCTATTTTTATCTTTTAAGCAAAGGATCTATTTGCCAGCCCATTCTACAGGTTATGTTTGACAGGAGCAAGGTAGTTAATTCCCACAAAGCCTATCTTGCACAAGTAAGGAGATCCTTTAATGCCAACATTATAACTGATAGAATGCTTGAAACAACTACAACAAAAACTAGCTCATCCACAACCATCAATTGAAAGGTGAGGCTCAATGCAAGCAAAAGAGAAAAGATATCTAATGGCATCTATTGCAAAAGGACCCCCCAAGGATATATGAGGGAAAATTGCTTCCTGCAAGATAGCTAGGCATCTTTGTCACAAGGTCAAAATCACAGGAAGAGAGCTTAGAAATATCTTGAAATATCAAAAATCTCTTACACATAGGACTGAAACTGGAGGGGGAAATCACATTTAATTGCATGTGTGACAGGGATATTTTTTAAAGAGGTTTTTTTTTAAGGTCACAATTAAGATCTTACAAATACAGTCTCTTCCAATTAGCTTGTTTCTCTAACAAATTTACTGAATATGGCATTTTTAAACAATAACTTGCCCATAAAATACACAGCAATTACTTGCTGCTCTTTCAGAATGTTTTTCTAATGATAAGTTCTGGGTTCAGTGGCTTAACCAAGCTTTAATTGAATTTCTCAGTAAGCAGTACTTCCTGCAAGCTATAACCTTATAAGGTCATGCGAGAAGGTCAAACATGTCCATAGCCAAGTTACATAGTCGCTCTTATGCTAGTTCCCTTCTCAACAAACCAGTAACATATCAGCTAATGGTCATTTCAGTGGAAGAGAAAGAGATCAAGAGGACCAGATCCTAGTAGATGTTTATTAAATGCTGAATAACTGAACACATGAGTTTTTATTTAATAAGCATCTTATAAAATGTAAAATAATTTTTAAAGATGCCCATGAACCTTCAGAGCTCTGACAAACCAGATTTAGGATCACTGTTTTGAAATAATCAGCAGACACTGTTGTAAGAGATTTGTAACTATTACTTCAGTTGATCCTTATAACATCTTTTGAGATAGTTGCCATTTATTAATCCATTCTACAGATGGAAAAACAGAGGTATAGAGAAATTACATGAGTGGGGCTGGGATTCAAACCCAGGAAGTTTGACTCCGGAGTTTCTGCCCCAAGCACATTCAATCCTGCTTAAATGAACTGTGCTGCATAAATAAATAAAAAGTATGTGTCTGGAAATAAATCATCCCCATTCCAAGAAAATACTGAGAAGACTCAGGGAATTTGAGTTATTGGAAACACATCTTTTTTTTTTTTTTAAGGTTTTATTTATTTATTTGACAGACAGAGATCACAATCAGGCAGAGAGGCAGGCAGAGAGAGAGGGGGAAGCAGGCTCCCTGTTGAGCAGAGAGCCCGATGCGGGGCTCTATCCCAGGACCCTGGGACCATGACCCGAGCCGAAGGCAGAGGCTTTAACCCACTGAGCCACCCAGGCGCCCCCCCTTTTTTTTTTTAATGTAAAAACAGGAGTCCACAATTCCTGTAATTCCAAGGGGGTACCTCTGGTTTTTCAGGATAGCAGAGTCCCCCATGGCAAGAGGGTTTTGTATAAATCTATGCTATGCCAAGTCACTCTAAAGGTCAGGTCACGTCAAATATGTCCCACTCATCTCAGTGGTACAATTTATGGAACATCTACTCTGTGCTGGGTACTATAATAAGGATTTTTGTTCAACAGATTGCTTTATTTTCAACAGTTGAGAGGGGAATATTATTACCCCCTTTTGTAGTAAATAAACTGAGGCTCAGGAAAGGTAACTGACCCACTGTTACTTATACCCACTGCAGTGCTTATAATTGGTACAGACAAAATCTTAACTTAGGTCTATCTGACTCCAAAAATCCGTGTCCTGACTCCTATGCTCTTCAGCTTCCCATTGATTCTGTAGCTTTTTACCACTAAGAAGCTGTTCTTGGCCCAGAGGAAGGCCTTGGTTTTGACAGCATAACATTAGGTGGACCATGCTAGAGGGACTTATTTACTTATTCACTGGTTATTTCCTGAACACCTATTAAATTCTGGCCCTGCGCTTGGCCCTGGAACACAAAAAAATGAATAAGCCACAAGACCCACCTTTAGGTGTTCACAGACTCAGAAGGGACCCTCAAGGAAACCAACAGCCATGCTCCAGAGGAAAACAGTTTTCATAGGAGGGTGACTGGATCTCAGAGAAAGGACATCTAACCCACCTGAGTATGTGTCTGGGAAAGGAAAGTCAATGCCAAAGCAGGGGCCCAGGAGAAGCTGATGTCGGAGTTACACCTAAAACATCAGTAATGATAAGCTTTCTGAACTATGGGAGCTTGTGTGATAAAGCATGAGAAGGAATGTAGGATTTCAGAGGAACATTTGGGCATAGAGTGAGAGATACAGCTAGAAAGGTGAGCCAGGATCAGAAGAGCTTGCAGAGGCCATGGAAATTAGTTCTAACCTCACACTGAAGGATAGGAGCTGTGTTTTGACCTTGGGCAGGTAGATTACACATTGTGGTTTTCATTTTAGAACGTAGGAATATTGAAGAACAATAAATCTGCAGACATAGGGATGAGTTGGAAAAATATACTGGGTTAAAGAGCATTAATATTTTTAAAACTTGGGACACCTGGGTGGCTCAGTCGTTTAAGTGTCCAACTCTTGATTTAGGTCACCATCTCGGGGTTTGGAGATCGAGCCCCGGGTGGGGTTCTGCACTGGGTGTGGAGCCTGCTTAAGATTCTCGATTCTACCCACCACCCCTCAAGAGCCATGCTTGTGTGAGCATGCATACCCTCTCTCTCTAAAAGAAATAAAATAAAAAATAAATATAAATATTTTTAAAACTCAATATAGTCTCTTAAGCCAGTGAGCAATTAGAGGACATTAAAAAAAAAAAAGAAAAAAAGAAAGCAGCTCTCTTCTTTCCCAACACACACAAACACACACATTTTTTTAGATTTCCTTACATTAGCAATTCTTATCCCGCTGTAAGTATTAACCAGTGTATTTCTTTTTTAATTAAATTTAATTTTAATTAAATTTTGATGGAGTACTTGGCCCTTAAATGTTTTACTAAATTAGGGTTTGGAGTCTCTGTTCTGAGACACTTATTTAAAAAAAAATGTATACTGTGGGAAATCCACATAAAAACATAAACATTCTATGAACTTAGGTCAATATTATACTTAAAAAATCACCTTGCTCATCCATCAGGAGAGGTCTCAGAGAACGCTTAGGGGGACATCTCTTTAGAAGAAAATAAATATTTTTTTTTCAAGAAAGTTGTTTTCGCCTGGTTAAATTAACCTTGGCCTCCTTCTCCTAAGAGGCGGAGAGAGCGCTTTCCTTCCTAATCAGGAAGGAAACAGGCTTCGCAAATCTCTGCTTGCAGACAGACTCCTTTCCTGGCACTTAATGGACGCCTACAAAAGTAGCTTTTCGTCTGGCAGAAAATCCTTGGTGCTCACGGCCCTGCGAACTGCCTCACACAGGCCAGAAGGATTGGCTTCCACCCCGACCCCCGGGGACAGCAGTGGAGGCGAAAAGCAGGTGCACGCTGGACGGCGGGCTCTGCTCGGACACGGACACGGAGAGCCGCCCCGGGCCCTGTTTCAGGAGGAAAGTGCCCAAAGGGGCCCAAAGCACGTGGCGGGGTTTGGGGAACCAGGACCTGACCCGGGGCTTGGGTGGCTCAGACTTCCCTGCCCCGCACGCCCCGGCCCGCACCGCTGCGCAGCCTCCGCCCGCCCGCAGGTGCGCTCCACTTACACGCACGACGGCGTCTGCTCGGCCACCACGAAGCGACATCGCCCTTTGATGCAGTAGTGCTTGTACTGCTTGGGGCAGCGCGCGAAGTGGCCTCTCCGCTTCGACTGCGTCGTGGTAGCTGCCAAGTGAGAAAAAGGCCCGTCAGTCCACTCGCTTCCCGGACACATCTGTGCTGAGAAGCCCATTCCCCTCTTCGCGGAGCTTCTTCTGTTGAATGGACTCCAACTTCTTGGTTCTCCTTCTCTCCACGTTGGGATACAAGCCAGACTTTTGTGGTCCCCAAGTAGCTCTAGAGATAGGGTCTTGGGGTCCTGGTGGGAATGTTGCATATTTTAATTAAGATTTATGTCCAGCCTAGCGCTCCGAAACCTTGGCGTTGCGGAAAGGGTAAAGCATAGTCGTGATGAGAGAAGGTTACTCTCTCTGTGAAGGGTATCAGAGACATTTTTTTTTTTCATTTAAAAAATGACCTTTTCTTTCCCCCTCCCCTCCCTTCCTCTCCCTCCCCCACTCCCTTCCCTTCCCTTCCCTTCCCTTCCCTTCCCTCTCCTCTCCTCGCCTTTCCTTTCCTTTTTCTCCTTAAACATGCACATAGCACTTACCAAGCTGGATACTGGTTATATATATTGTATATGTGTATAATACATATATTAACTCAATGCTTATAACCGCCTCGTGAGGTAAGCATCATTCTAATCTCACATTAACGGATGAGCAAAGAACAACACATGAAGGCTAAGTCACCTTCCGAGATCACATGCTAGTTAAGTGGCAGAACGAGACCCAGATGCAGTGGGTCTTGCCCCAGAGTCCGCGACCGCCCCACTCTGGCGCTTGGCCAAGCCAGCTGTTCAGCAGGTAGCCGTCATCTGCTCTCAGCCTGACGCACCCAGAAGTCATGCTTGCCTGAATGGGAGATTCTCCCTCGCATTTAACCCCTGAATGGTTTCTCTTGCTCTGAGGAAAGAGGAAAATACCGGAAGCTTCATATGCAGGATTTGATCCTGCTCCAAATTCCTTGTCTTACCTTTTAGGGTTTTCCTTGCCTAATTTTTTAAACTGGGACAGTAATACATAACAGTTTCTCACTTGCTTACACGTAGAAGGTTTTAATAGGTAAGGATTGACAAGAGAAATGGTACAGAGATACTGACTTGTGGCCCATGAGCTGCTCCACACCAGACACGTGCCCACACCCAGAGACTACAGCCAACAAGCCAGCTCTGACCCAGGGTTGGACTTTTCCACAGTCGTGGTGTGACCAACAGCATACAGGACTTGGACACCTGTGGAGCCAGAAAGTTCACTTCAGAAGGTCATTTCATGCAAAGTTTGGTATGGCACCCGGCATCTCGATGATATTCATAGTAATGACTCCTAAAACTTCTTAATTATTATGATAAAATGAGTACATATAATTTCCCAGGGCCACCAGGAAGAGGAATTGCCAAGAACTTTGGATGATCTATATCCAGCAAATTCCTGTGATGCCAAGTCACAAAGTTTCAGGGGGTGGCAGAATGTTGCTGAGGAACTGGCTGACCTGGTTTTGGTTGGTGACTTGGTTACCAGCTATGCTGACAGCTTATGCATGCCAGACATTTGCTCCCACGCATGCCAGTCAATGGGACTCTTACTGAAATTTCTTCTAGAAATAACTGCAAAGTGTCTCAAAAACAAATATCGGTATGTTTTGGCAAATAAACTTATCAGTCAACTTTCATTCATACTTTCTATTTCCAGAGCCCTGTAGTAAGCCCTGGAAAAAATCAGAAGAGTAAAGCCTATCTCGTCTATCTAAATTGGTACAATGGAACACATTCAAGATGATACTGAGCAACCCATCAGTAGGAACAGTCATAGTTACCACATAAACAGTTGTGGTGCACTAGAAACAGTGGAAGGAGAGAAGACCAGATTAGGAGGAAAGAAATCAGTGTTTTATTTTCAGCTCTGTCTTTTCCTTAGCTGCATGGGTCTGGGCAAGCTTACGAAGCTGTCCGAGCCTCAGTTTCCCCACCTGGACACTGAAGATGATACCACCTACCATGGAGGGCTCTTGTGGAGCTCAAATAAGAACTCATGCAGAACTTCCTAGCAGAGGACCCCAGACAATCAAGTCTTCTGTAACTCAGTTGATTCTAGAATCTTGAAAATCTTGGCAATTCCAAGAGAATTTATATCATTACGAAGGCTGTTTATCTAATAAAAGAAAAAGTTCTGGAAAATATGGATTGTTTTTTAAGAGGAGGTAATCATCAAGCTATGCACTTGTGGAGAATGTTGGAAGCAAAAAGCTCAAGGTCAGGAATACGAAAGCCTGATCCGGCAGCGGGGAGGAGGCAGATTTAATGGAGATGTAGGGAACCTGGTGCGGAACAGCTGAGGACAGCTGTGAATGGATGTTAGAGACCTCAAACGTCAGTAGGCTGAGGTATTTACACTTCAAATACAAGAAAAGGGAGAGCTGAAGAAGGTTCTTATGGATTAAATTAAATGGTATATGTAAGAACTACGCTTTTTGAGTTTAGCATTATATCAGTGTATTAGTAGGAAGCTGAAGACTGGATTAGAGTAGGAAGAGGCTGGGAGCAAGGAGAAAAGCACTGCCTGAGCCATGGGAACATGTGACGTGGGCCTGCAGCAGGGGTATGGAGGTCTAGAAGATGAATTTAAGGAGCAGTAAGACTTAGTGATGGATCTGCTGTGGTCCAGAAAGGTCCTTCCTACTTTGCAATGCATACCTGACATTAAGCTTAAGCTATGTGGCTCTGTATCCTGAGCTTTACTACTTCCTCTAGTTGTTATGCTCCTTTAAATGTAGCCAGCCTTTTAATAAACCCCATACACAGCAAGATACCAAAAAGTGCCTTGAACAGCAGCTGCCAGGTGCAGTGACCTGACCAGCCTCAGCCCATCCAAGCAGCACAGACCCAGACCTGGGAAACGGTTGCCAGGCGCTGTCTGAATCATCCACAGAGCTCTCTCCTTTGCCAAATAAACACAATCTTAAATATCCCCAGCATTATTCGGATTTAAAAACCCTTCCATGCCACCAAGCGGAAAACATCCAGTGATTTCTCTATGGAACTTTAAAAACTGGAGAAAACTACATCGCACATAGGGCGCGGCCCTGCCCCCACTTCCCCAACAGATGGGATCATGGTTTCTCTCTGATGGAAATGAGAAGGCTTATCAGCATACCCCTTTCAAAAGGCACCTTCAATTCCAGTCTCCTTCATCTGTTACTCACCAAGGTCACATTATCTGAAAATGGAACAACTGTGAAATCTAATGTTTTCTGCCTATGGTGAGACCTGATGACACAGAGCAAGGGATGGCAAGGCCTACCCTTCCATGGCAGAGATATTTATCAAGAAGTTAATCCTATGACAAAAGAAGGATTCGTCCCATGTATTGTGTTTCTTTGTTGAGAAGCAAATGACCTGGTCTTGAAAACCTAACATGAAAAGTCCCCTGACACTGGAGGTGGTGGAAACTAATTGATCTTTCCTCGCTCCCGCATTACTCTTTTCCAACCCACGCTTCCAAAACCAAAACATTCTATGGGAGTAAATCGGTCCCACATACTGAAAAATGTCAGCACAAACTCTCAAGCGGCTGGGCACCACAGATAACATACCTCAGTCTCTTCTTGAGATGACATATCCCTAACACGTTAAAGCCAATTAGGTAAGAAACTCTGAGGGTTCCTGCAGGTAGGTGTATGACAATATCTAATTCTACATAAGAACATCTTTTTTCCATCATATGGGCAGATAGACAAGAAGTGGTCACCTTCCTTGGGTCAAATGAATACTTAGAAGAGATGTGATAGATTCGTCTTGGGTCAAACTTCAGTGGAGGAATAGAGGAATAGAGCACGCAATCAAATGACGTGGTTTAGGTATGGAATTTTCCTCATTTTGATGGATGCTTTGATTAAACAACACAGTTCCCTGATCTTTCTTGTAGATGATTCTTATTCTCAAACCCAATCAGGCCTTGTGATGCTTTATGTTTAAAGCTCCTCAGAATTGATACATTACTTTTACTTTTCACAAAACATTCACTTAGTTCTTCCAGGTGTGCTCATTATAAATCTATTTAATGATTTTATAAATTATATGAATATCACCAGCTCTTCTAAAATCAGCTTCAAGGGTAATATTTTTTATGTAATTCTCATTACAGTGTGATAACCGCATAGTATCTCTAACCCCCTAGGTAAATACGCAGTTAATCTCTGTGCAAGAGATTTAAAAGGAGGGCCTAAATTTTGAGATAAAATTCCCATCAGTGTTAACAATGAGAGAGAGGGAGTAAAAAAAATACCTATAAATTTTTCTTCCCCCCCATAGATAATCAACCTTAAAAAAGGAGCAGCTAGTGGACAGAAAAGTTTAAGTTTGCAGAGACATATCTTCCTAGTCTACGAAGTAGAGGCTAAGCCTTTAATCTTCTAGTCCTTGACTTCCTGGCAACTTCCCAATAGGGGTTTCCTCCCTTTACAACCTTTTTAAGCCGGGAGGTGAGGAAGAAAGTTTTATATTTTCTAAGTTAATTTTCCTTCTCATCTTGCCAACTATCTTCTGGAGACAGGGGAATATAAATTCATACTGCCCTTGAAGAAGTGCAAAATTTGAAAATCTCTCTTATCTGAGGACTCCTATTTGTGTTACATCCAATGCCATTTTCTACAGAAATGCAAGAGTTGGTGACTCCAGGTAAAGAAAAAAAGGTCTCACAGATGTATTTGTTAACCCTCCAGTGTTACTAGAATATGCTTATGAAGGGGCTTAATCAGAACAGATCAGCATGTCTTCTAACCAGGAGGGCTAGGACAAGGATTTCTCAGCTTACAGGAGAGGGCCTTCATTTAGAGCTGCCCTTTCTCATTCTATCCCTTTAAAGGAAGAAAAAAATAACTTAGTGTTGATATGTGAGTGTATTTGCACCTTTTAAATTATTCAGCTGGGGGGCACATAAAGAAAACTGGACAGGAAGAAAACTTGTATTTCTTGCTTTTTGAGAGTGCATGCTATGAGATTCTGGTGTATATAATGCTTCCTTTGCTTGGTCTCCTTTGCTGGTCCTTTCCCATATCCCCAGAATCTAAATTTTACAATGCTTTGGGACTCAGTGCTTTCCCTTCTCTTTTCTCTACACTCCCTTTCTGAGCACTTCCTGGCTTTGAATGCCTTTATGGTAACAATCCCAAATTTATGTTTCCATCCCAGATCTCTTCCTTCAGTGTCCAACAGCACAACGAACATCTCCACTTGGTTGTCTAACTGACATTTGAAATTGACACTACCCAAATGGAACACCTGATTTCCCTCCTCGTGTCTGGTCTTTCCTCATCTTAGTAAATGAAACCTATATTCTTTCTATGATTCAGGCCAAATATCTTAGAGTCACTTCGATGTCTTTCTCTTTTACTCTACATCCAATTCGTCAGAAAATTCCAGTGGTTGTACTCAAAATATATTCAGACTTTTCCTTCCATCTCTACTCCCTTGGTCTAAGCATGACATTTATCTCTAGACCAGAAGTGGTCTCCATGGCAACAATTTCTAACTAGTCTCCCTGCTTCTGTTTGTCCCCTCTTCACTGTCTCGTCTGCACACAGACACCGAGTGATGTTATTAAAACTCAGAGCTGAAGGTTTTATAATCCCCAGCAAGGCTCTCCATTACATTACCCTTTAACCTCTCTTTCCCCATTACCTCTATAACCATGTTATTCCTTATTGCATCTGGGTACCTAGAAAAGGGCCTGCTGCATTGCAGGTACACAGAAGCATTGGTAGGAATGAATACATTCCTTCCTTAAGACAGAAAAGGACAAAATAAAAATGAAATGCTTAGAGATTGGGGCTATTTGAAAATAAAATTATAAAATCATTTAAAAATGAGAACAACTCCTAAAGATCATCTGATTCATTTCTCAATTTTCCAGGTTGCGAACGGATGTCTCAAAGCCTAAGTGACTTGCCCAAGGTCATACAGTCAATAAAGACACGGTGCTCCTGCTCCACATTAATTCTTTTTCAAGAACAGTTTGTTCCTTTTGGGCTTTACTTTCAAGGATTATTTTTCAGAATTTTCTTCCCACATTCAGCATTGTGATCAACAATTACACATTCTAAAGCTCGTCTCTCCAAATCTGTGGTAGGCTACTCCGCTTGCTGTGTGACTTTAAACAAGCCAACAATCTTCTGCACGGGAAAGAAACAATTAATAGATTGAAAAGATAACTTATAGCTGCTATGGGAAATACTACGGAGTTTTCTGAGGGAAAAAAAAGATATTGATAAACAGAGCTACCATATGATCCAGCATTCCAACCTCTGGGTATTTAACCAAAAATATTGAAATCAGACTCTCAAAGAGATACTCATACTCCCATGTTTATTGCAGCACTACACACAACAGCCAAGATGTGGAAATAACCTAAAAATCCATCAAAATATGAATGAATGTGACTTATACAAACAATGGAATATTATTCAGCCTTCAAAAAGCAGAAATTCTTGCTATCTGCAACAACACAGATGGACCTAGGGAGCATTATGCTAAGGTAAGTAAGCCAGTTATAGAAAAATAAACACATGATTCTACTTATAAAAGGTATTTAAACAGCCAAATCCATAGAAGCTGAGAGTAGAATGGTGGTTGCCAGGGGCTAGAGGGGTGGAGGTGTGAGGGGAATGAGGGGTCGCTGTTTAATGGATACAAAGTTTGGGTTATGCAAGATGAATCATTTCAAGAGATATGCTGTACAACATCCTGCCTATAGTTCACAATCTTATACTGTACACTTCAAATTTTGTTAAAAGTGTAGATCTCATATTTAAATATTCTTACTAAAATTAAAAAAAAATAGGCAACACATTTAAGATAATGATGAGGCAGGTTTTTTAATACTCTCAATCATTGGATGACAGAATAATCCCCCAAAAGAAATGTGAAAATGCCATCATTGAAGATATTTAAAACTCAACCGAAGATAAAATTGGCCTTGTTCTTCTCTCAACATGAGTGACAAGACCCACACAAGAATTACCTAAGACGCCAATGGATTCCACAGCATGTGGGCACTTTCCAGACCACCTACTAGTATGAGGAAAGAAAGAGGAAGACTGGGCTGGAACTGATGACTCATAACAGGACGACTTGCTCAGCATGTTCCTGGCTCAGTTATGACTTCTCCAGGGTGCTAGGAAAGGAGCACTTAACCCCAAGTCACTACCCTCCCAGCTCCAAAAAGTTTCCAGGGAATACAGGAGGCTCTCTCCAACCTACATTTAGAATTGGCCTGTGTTTTATTTTAAAACAGAAACAACCCTAGAAGACCAGACCATTCAGTCTATAAAAAGGACAGACTTGGGGTCATCAAACTATGGTCCATTGGCCAAATCTGGTCCACAGCCTGTTTCTCTAAATAAAGTTTTATTGAAATACATCTAAAGTTGCTCATTTGCAACGTGTCCATGGCTGCTTTCACAATACAATGGCCAAGTTGAGTAGCTGTAAAAAGGTTGAATGGCCCACAAGACCTAAAATACTTATTATCTGACCTTTTACCAAGGCCCATTCTTCCTTTGGACTGATAGCTTTGAGAATGCTGAATCAAGCATCTCTAAGGTAAAAATATGTAAAAGTCATTGTCTTCTTCCCTTCTTTTAAGTTGTGGAATAGAAAAAAAGTAATTTGAATAGAATATGCCAACCTTTTATGAATCTATTCCAAGATATTCCATGCTAGAGTCTGGAGGACATACCTGTGATACCTAAAATAGTATAATTATTAAAAATGGAAGCCCTGGGATCAGAAAGATCTGAGTGTGAATCCCAGATTTGCAATTTATCTGCTCTGTAACTTTTGGCAAGTTACTTAGTCTTTCTGGGCTTCCCTTTGAAATAAAGTCAAAAATACTGTCCAGCTCAGAGGACCCTCATGAGGAACGAAGGCATTACTATACATACAGCACTTGGCAGAGAGCCTGGGACATTAGTATGTGCTCAAAAAACTACCTAGTTTTATTATTACATGAGTACTAAAGATTAAAATTAGGGAAATCAGCTTTCCAAGATTGAACATGAGGCTGATAAAATACAAATGCACCACTTGTTAAGCATTACCTGTGCAGTTCTCCCCAGGATCTCGGCAGAGAAGGCCATCCTTTTCAGGACTCCTGGTTGAATTCCCATCTGCCACAACACAGTGGAGGATGACTAGACCTTCAAGTTCAAAACAGAACCAAAACAAGCATGAAAACTTGAAAATTTCCTTAATGCAAAGTACTCTACCAAAGTCATGACCCATTTATGAAAATGACAAGCCTGTGACTTTCATTTCCAAGGCATTCTCCCACAGCAAGGGGCATGGGGTGGGAGTGGGTACACAGACCAGCAAGTCTAATTTTTTTTAAACTCAATGACAAGGACAGAATTTTCAAGCCAACATCACTTACATGTAACTATGCATCTTGAGTGAAGAGACTTGGCCATAGACTATGATAGAGACATCACAGAAACAGAGGAACAGAAAGAGTTCTCAGCTGCTGCACAGATACACGGATGAATCTCCACAGAGAATGGAGGACAAACCCCCATGGCAATGTACTCTCTCCATTCCATACAGACTCGATGTTTCTCAGGTATTAACTATTGTTTGTACTTTCTTCTTGAGATATGTGAACTAGATATTCAATTTGTGGAAACTATTTGAAAATTGCACCTTCCCTCAGCTGGGTATCCTGTTGCTGAGAAGGACAGACCTCATGGAAAGGATGGTGGAGAGAGGAATATTGTGTTGTGGTTAGAACAGTTTAAAATACAATGGGTAGTTCTTGTGTGGACCTGATTCAAACAAATCAACTGTAAAAAGTCACTAATGAGCTAATCTAAGAAGTTTAAATACTTAAATACTAATACTTAAATACTTATTAATGAAATTAATGTATCCAAGATTTATTTTAAAATAATCCAACAAGGGGCGATGGGTGCAAGATGCTGAGAGACACTTAACAGATGTGACAAGATTGGCCACATAATGAGAAGGTAAGGGAGGGCAGATGGGGAGAGATAAGATGGCTTGGGAGTTAGCTAGACCTGAGTTCATGACCTGTTTTTGCCACTTTACACTCATGCACCTTGGGCCAATTTCATAACCTCTCAATTTCCTCATTGGCAAAAAGGAGATAATTATTATCTTCTCTTCAGAGCATTACTGTGAAGATTCGATCAGGTAAGTATACAAAACAACACATTGCTGGCATATAATCAATGCTCACTTAAATTACTCATTATTATGTAACTGGCAGGAATCGGATAACTTGCCCACTGGGTAAATTGACATTTATCCTTCTAGCCAATGGTTTCTAAACTATGCATGTTCTCTAATTCAGCTCAGTTCAACAAACATCCATGAGCATCCAGAAAAACACAGGTGGACAGGACAGACTCTACCCTCAAAATGCTCCGAAGCTAGTTATACAGGCAAACAGCTAACCAATTAGCCATAACACAAAGTGAGACTGTTGCGCCAGAAGACAATAGTATCTGGCAAGTTCAAAGGCCAAAAGAGTTTTCAAAAAGAATCTTTCAATATGGGGACTCTTCACTAGCTACCTAATTAGAAAAGGTTCAAAAAAAAAAAAAAAGGTGGTAACTAACATTGGAAACAGTGAATAGAAATAGAAACTCAAATCCACTGATGTTGGGTAAATTAGCACTACTTTACTGGAGGACAAATTAGTACTGTATGTGCTAAAAGCAGAAATACTAAAAAAAATGTACAAACGCTTAAATGCAGTTATTTCATTTCTAGTAATTATTCAGAAGGAAATAATCCAAGATACATAAAAAGATGTCACTGAAAAATTCTCTACATGACACGGGTTATAAAAAAATTGGAAATTCCCTAAGTATCTATAAAGATAGAGTTGACTAAATACACGGAACTATTTTCATGCAATAAAATGCTATTCAGGCATAATTCAAACAGTAATAAAACATTTTGATATATTCCTAAGAAAGAGAGACAATAGAATAATAATGTAGTGGGATTTGTGTGTCTGTCTGCATCAGTGTGTAATAATAGTGTAAAATAGGCCCATATAGATAGATAATCAAAAAGTTGGATAAGTAAGTAGATAGTTGTTCACATTGGTTAGGAGACTTTTATCTTAATTTTCCTTATTTGCACTTCCGAATTTTCTAGTAGCGTATTTTATTTGTTGCAACAATAAAAAGGGAATGTCTTCCCAATTGAAATTTACCCCAAAGATACAGAGGTAGTGAAAAGAAGGGCCATCTGTACCCCAGTGTTCACAGCAGCAATGGCCACAGTCACCAAACTGTGGAAAGAACCAAGATGCTTGTTTCTTGGTTCTTCAGCGGACGAATGGATAAAGACGATATGGTCCATGTACACTATGGAGTACTATGCCTCCATCAGAAAGGCTGAATACCCAACTTTTGTGTCAACATGGATGGGACTGGAAGAGATTATGCTGAGTGAAATAAGTCAAGCAGAGAGAGACAATTATCATATAGTTTCACCTACTTGTGGAGCATAAGGAATAACACGGAGGACATGGGGAGATGGAGAGGAAAAGTGAGTTGGGGGAAAATGAATGGGGAGATGAACCATGAGAGTCTGTGAACACTGAGAAACAAACTGAGGGTTTGGGGAGGGTGGTGAGCCTGGTGGTGGGTATTATGGAGGGCACGTATTGCATGGAGCATTGAGTGTGGTACATAAACAATGTACCTGCCTGCCTCTCTGCCTATTTGTTTTGTTTTGTTGTTTTTTTTAAGATTTTATTTACTTATTTGACAGACAGAGATCACAAGTAGGCAGGGAGACAGGCATAGAGAGAGAGGCGGAAGCAGGCTCCCCGCTGAGCAGAGAGCCCAATGTGGGGCTCAATTGCAGGCCCCTGGGATCATTACCTGAGCTGAAGGCAGAGGCTTAACCCACTGAACCACCCAGGCGCCCCCTCTCTGCCTATTTGTGATCTCTCTCTCTGTCAAATAAATAAATAAAATCTTTAAAAAAAAAAAACAAATATCAGTATTTTGGTTCAAAAAAAAAAAAAAGAACACATACACACACATAATTTGGCCACCAAATTTCTAGATTTTCATATCTTTTATCCCAACACCTGCCACCCTCCTTTCACACTTATAATAACCCAGAAACATATAATCATTTTGGGCTTTCCAAGCACGCTGATTATATATCTACTCATCTTTGTAATCCTGGTAACTAACACAGAACACAAATGTTGAAAAAAATGAACAAATCAGTCTATAAAAGAACAAAACAACTTTCAGATTAAAACAAATCTCAGTATCTGTTTCTAGTGGAAAATCTCAATCAATTTCTTTATTATTATAAAATAGGTTTAATTCATTTTTAACTTCCCATACATGAACTTTTTCCATGGGCAGAATCAGGAGGACTTAATTCTGGAGTTACTCTGTTCTAACAGTAGGAATTTTACAAAACACTCTAAATCTTATAGAGATTCAATATCCACAAACTGGGGATGACAATATATCCTTCAAAAGGATACTGTGAAAATAAAATTAGTAACACGAAAAGGCATGTGGCTTGACACCTAGTATACAATTTTTAGTTCACTCACATTCCTTTCTATCACTTATCATTTAACCCATCATTCTCACTTATCATTTAACCCATCATTCTCCACTTCCACCTAACAGAGGGAGTCTGATTGCCCTGAAACCCTGCCCAGGGCCTTCATGCATGCTGGTTGGCTGGTGCCTGTACCCAGACTCTCTTTTGCTATGAATCACTCCACATGCCGACATTAGCTGGTGAAGGGATGCCACTGGGGAGAGCCCTTGATGGGAACCCTAGGGAGGAGGTTCTCTCAGGCAAACCAAGGCACTGGGGTAACATGCACTATTTCTCCCCACCCACAAACTTCAGGTTATAGTCACAACCTGGTGGCCATGAACCAAACCCAGCTGAAGAACCATTTTCTTGATCTGCACGGTTTTTAAAAATTGAATCATGACAGCTCATATTAAACCTGGATTTTTCTGCTTCCACTGAAAAAGCAGAAATTCTGGCAACACGGTGTGAAACAGCTTCCTGGCAACAACCGTGCGCAGCTAAGCAGCAAGCGACCCCTTTAATGCCACAGACCATCAGGCTTGCTGCGCTCATTTCCTTGACCTGCCTAGACCCTGACAGGAATTTCAATTTGTGATCCATACGGAGCAACTGGGGAATCACTGAAATGCTCACAAAACCATTTATTCAATACTGAAGGCTGCTTCAAAGAGGAAAGGCATTCCTGTTCCATCCATAATTCAACAAATATTATTGAGTACCGTGACACAAGACACTGAAGGCTCAAAGATAACAGATACTATCACTGACCTTAAGGAGCTCACATTCTGGTAAGGAGGGTAGACACACAGATCTTTTAGGTGTAGCATAATAAAGACAACAGCAGAGGTGACACAGGATGGAGCGTCAACTCTACCTAGCTGCACAGACTTGAGAGAGAAGATAAGGAATATGGGGAGTTTTTAGTGAGAAGGAAATGATTTTTTAACACATCAATTAGTAACTTCTAGAAAATAAAAATTGTGTAAGCAAGATAACATAATCATTGATGCTATTTGTTTCTGCAGTAGACAATATTTATATCATGATAATAATAATGTAAATACTGATAATTGAAATTATTATATCAAAAGTTATAAAAAAAATCAGGGCCAGTAACCAGCCCACATACACCATGTGGGGAAACTGTGGTGATTAATCAGTATCTATGCTGCGCCAGTTCTTAAATGTTTAGACTATCACCCCTATAGCAATATACTGAAATTATGAGTGTAGAGGAACTCAGTAGGTAAAATCTAAACTTGACAAGTCAATAAATAGCATTACAAGCAAGGTATTTAGCAAGATGGAGGTAAACACATAAATACAGAAGAAACACTTAAAATACTCAGAAGTGGTTGCTTCTAGGAGGTGGAGAGAAGGGAAGCCATGGTGCCAAGATCTGCTATTTGTTGTTATAAACCTTTTAGTACTATTGGATTTTTTAAAAATCTATGTACATTTATTACTTTATCAAAAATAAAATTAATTTTTAAGAAAATGGTAAATAAAGTTGTAATTAGCCAAGACCTTCTAAACAAAAGGGGCAGCTTGTAAAAGGGCACAGTTAAGTAATACAACATGTCTAGTTTGTCTGGAGGGTGAGCAGGGATTGTGATGGAGAGGACGTTGGGGTAAAAATAAATATGACCATCTTAATTACTTTGGATTCTATTAGGACCCAATTTGGGGTCATTGGAAAGCTTTAAGTGAGAAACACATCATCTTTTTATTTCGTTTGTTGTGTGTGTGTTTTTTTGAAAAGGTCACTTGAATACCAGTACAGGTGATTCAGACAGACCTAAACCAAGGTGGTGGCACTGGGTACAGGGAGGAAGAAATGAACACGAGAGATATTCACAAAGTAAAATTTAAAAGGCTTGGCGGCTGGTGGGACAGAGTGGGAAGTGAGACAAAAGAAGTCTAGAATGACTCCAGAGTTTGGAGCTTGAGTGGCTGAGTGGATTGTGGTACCAATCACAGATATGTGGGACACCAGAAGACAAATATTAGGGAGAAATATTAGTGGCATGAGAAGTATGCAAATGACTTCAGATTACTTTTCAAAGATGGCCAACTGAAAAGGGAGGAAAAGATTAGTGAATAGATTTAAAAAAAAAAAAAGGAGAGGACTTGTTTTTGTTTATTTTTTTTAAAAAAGTCCTTTCTTTTTTCTTTTAAGATTTTATTTATTTGACAGAGAGAGATCACAAGTAGGCAGACAGGCAGGCTGAGAGAAGGGAGTAAGCAGGCTCCTTGTTGAGCAGAGAACCCGATGCGGGACTCTATCCCAGGACCCTGAGATCATGACCTGAGCCGAAGGCAGAAGCTTAACCCACTGAGCCACCCAGGCGCCCCATTGGTTTTGTTTTTAATGTGAGAGAAAAATGATAGAAAGAAGCCAAACATATAGGAAAGAGGCAAAGGATGGCTACCAGCAGAGGCAGAAAAGGTTACAAAGCGTAGCCTGAAAGGCAGGGCCTCTTCTGCAACTTTTGATCCTTTGTAGCCAAAGTTAGTTGGCAAATATCACTTTATTTTCAGTAAATGAAAGGTCTTTAGAAAATAAGGGCTTAAAAGTATTTTACATTCTATACATCTCATCTCATTGTTCAAAGGAATCTGGCTTAAAATGAAGGCAAAACATCCGAAGGTTTCTCAACCTTTACACTACTGACATTTGGGGCTGGATAATTCCATGTTAAGGGAAGCTGTGCATCATAGAATAACGATGAGCCCTGGCTTTTACCCTCCAAATGCTGGTAACATCCTACCCTCACGTCTCCCCCTACTTCTAAGTTGCCACAATCGAAAATATCTCCCACCACTGCTAAATATCCCTGAGAGGAAAACTGACCTGGTTGAGAACCATTGCAATTCTTTCCAACCTGTTTTAATATTTTTTGTCCAAAACATAGCTTTCATTTTGAATGTGTTGCTTTAATATAAATCAATTAAACAGACTCAAAGCCTCAAATTTTGACTTCTTAAAAAATTTATTTGAGAAAGTTTCATTATCTTGTGGAAAGATCACTGAACTCAGTCATTAATTCACTGTGTGACCTTGAGTTAATTAACAATCCATCCTGAACTTTTTCCTTTAGAAAAATTAGAATCACAGGTTTCCTAACCATTCCAGAATCTGGTTCATGGTAATCAAATGAAATAACATAGTAAAAGAACTTATTAAAAAACATGTTACTAAAATGATCATTATCTTTATCAGAGAATGTATGGATTATACTTTAGAGAAAATGAAAGAAAATATGGTACTTAGACGTGGAAAACAATAAGATTTTCATTCAGAAGAGTCACAAATTTTATTAAATTTCAGAATTAGTAAGAACCTTCGAGGAATTAAAATATCCTACCAACCAACTCTCAACTTTCTAAAATCATCCTCTGGGAAAGTTCCTCAACCCTGCCTTATAATTTCAGTACAGAGTCTTCTCTCTCCTCTAAGGCGTTCCATTTCAGTGAGGCCTTCCATCCATTCTTTCAATTGTAGCCATTTCATATAAAGAGATTACTAAGCATTTATTTCTAAAGCTCTATAAGTGCTGCTTTACATTAAGCTGGTTTTTTGCCTTCCCATAACTTTACTCTGTTCACTGGACTCACCTGGAATAAGTCTAATCTCTTTTTCCCATGGCAGATTTTCATTATTTGAAGCCAGCTATCAAGTCTTTCTGAAAGGATTCCTCTTCTTCAGGCTGAGCATCCTGGTTCCTTCAACCACATTTTACCTGTCTTCATCAAGACCCTCATAATCCTTGCCATGGTCCCCTAAATGTAAGGTTAAGCCAACGTGCCATTTCACATGGTTCTGGCAAAGACAGAATAGAATGGGGCTCTCGTCCCCCACACTGTAGGCACTGTATTTCTGGTAATGCAGCCCCGTAGCACATCAGCCATTTTTGGCTGTCTGATTAAATACTGAGGTTTCAGTCTGTTTTTAATAAAAGGAAACTCTTACATCTCTTGTGCTACTGGGAAGCAGTGTAATGATGGGGTCATTTGTTCTTTTTTATTGGGGCTCTGTTTTGCTTCACTTTTGTTTTTTACCTAAAAAATGATTTTAGATTTTTTAGAGTTCCCTTTAAAATTGTATTAGGTTTCACCTATAGTAAAATATTTCATAATCTTTTTGTTTTCTTATTCTTTCATTCAACCTACTTCATGTGACCTGCAGAACTTCTGAAAGATGCTTAACGCAATAAAAACAAAATAAAACAAAATAATGTTAGATTGGTTCTGTCTGCTAAGTGATGAGAAATTGAGTCTATATTTCTTGTGGTAATTTTTAAATATCAACTGTACTCAAAACTAAAGACAAAAATGAAAAGAAATCTAATTCTACTTTCATGAGTCAAAGTTCCATTTATGAGATGTTCAAATTAAAAATTACAGAATTTATTAAAAGTATTATCCCTGTCAGTCAGCATGGAGAATGAAGTCATTGGGAACAATATGAGCATTGAAAGAGACCCAGTCTGACAAGGAGCATGACCCCCTGTCTCATAGTTAACTGCTAAATGCTGAGGTGAGCTGTACACCAGCTGGGTCAACTATTTAAAAAGATCAAATGTGACCAACTTAAACAGCTATGTATGTTGTATTTGCCTCATCTCTGAGCTGAATTTTCCATTTTTACAGCCAAGTGCATTTTTAATTTTAAAAATAAATATAACATTATAAAAAAAATAGCCATTCATCTATATTCTGATGACTTAGGAATCTTCGATATCTTAGCTTCTGTTTATATCTACCAGATCCAGGGATTTCTTATGATATTGTACCAATCTCATTTTAGGATTTGAACCACACCCCACGCCCCATTAGAAAATCCAACTGTAAATCAAAGGAGAATTTATTAATCTATGAATATAAGCAGAAATTGGAAGAATATCTCATAGTCAAATCCCTAAAATTCTATTTATTTAGAAGAAAGCAGTGTAGATTAATTGGGAAAGGATAAACTGGGAGTCGAATGGCACCAGATTTGAATCCTGGTTGTACCTTCTAATCACTAGTTTTGTGATTATGATTAAGTGACTCAACATTGAACTTAAGGGTCCCCATCTGTAAACTGAAGCCCATAGTAAGTAAGCAACATGGTAGATCTAGCTATGTGCTTTAAAAAAGAGAAAAAACAAGGTGTGAATTATTATCCTTGGTAATGCCTGGCACAGGGTAGGTCCTCAAACCAACAGCAGCTATGAAAGAGCTGAAGTAAAAAAGGATTCTAATTCCTCTGGTAAAACAGTAGATTATCATTCCCCTAAGTGGATATTGACAAATTTCTACATTTATGCTGTGATTTGATCCATGTGTAAAATATGGCTATGAAACAAAATATGAAAGATAAATATGTATCATATACATATACATACCACATTCCTACAGTGTGCTTATATGTATGTGCTTAAGTGAGGCAAAACAACATGCTGACCTTTCTATTTGCTGTTTCTCTCCAGAGTTTTTAAAAGACATTTGAAGTGAATGTGTCTCAGCTGATGAAGAGAAATATGGCATCTTGTGTGGTTCTCTGTATTCTCAGGACAGTTCTGCCAGTGACTCAGCATACTGAGTATGTCTGCCAGAGCTACTGATTCAGTGGGTTGGTTAAGTTATTCAGTGATACAAACACAGTAGACCAAGTCAGATCTTGGATGGTGCTGTCTGACAACCAAGGGGATTATAAATCATAGCTCTAATTTTAGAAAAATAAAGTTAATAAAGTTTTAAAAATTTTAACCAACATTCAGAGTATAAAAACTATAAGGATCTTGGGGAATTTTTTCATTGTATCTCCATTGTCAAGAAGAAAAACAGAACCCTGAGTATACATGTTATACAAAGAGCACTTTCTAAGTCTGAAAAGAGATTACATCTAACATGCAGTTGGAGGGGCTCATGGGTGGCTCAGTCAGTTAAGTGTCCAGCTCTTGATTTCAGCTCAGGTCATCCATCATCTCAGGGTCATGAGATCAAGCCTCCAGTCAGCTCAGAGGCTGCTTAAGTTTCTCTCTGGTGCCTTCTGCCACTTCCCCACTGCTTGTGTTCACTCTCTCTCTCTCTCTCTCTCTCTCGTACTCTCTCTCTCTACA
>ML093454.1:0-45392 GCA_003697995.1 Taxidea taxus jeffersonii | reverse complement strand
AAAAAAAAAAAAAAAAAAGAAAGAAAGAAAAGAAAGGAAAAGAAAAGAAAAAACATGCAGTTGAAAAAAATATTAGGGATTGGAATGATGTTTATCATTGTGGGCTTGTGATTGAGACAAAAACTAAAAGAGGTAAAGTTTGACATTAGCATTCTCCTCCATCTATTCTTGTTAACTCCTTTTCCATCTTTTTTCATTGTTGTTTTGCCCTCCTATAAACCAGTATCTTTGTACCTCCCTAACATTCCCCCAAATAGAAGATAACTTTTAAATATAATTTCCTTTCCAAATGCATTTGCTTTCAAGGCAGATGTGCAAGGAGAGAAATTAAGTAACTCAAGTACTCTAAACTCAAGTGCTTCAACTTGGATCTTCTAGAAAGCAGAACTCAAGTGCTTCAACTTGGATTTTCTAGAAAGCAGAACCTGATATATATATATATATATACATATATATGTATATATATATGTATGTATATGTATATGAAGGGATTATCACTTTATTTGGGAGGTACAAGCTCTGGAGTCACAAGAATGAGGAGGAAAAAAAAAGAGAGAGATAGAGAGAAATGAAGCAAAGAAGAAGGCAAAGCAGTGCAATGTGTGTACCCATCACGCAGATGCAGCTCCAAAACATGCCACAGAGAGACACCAAACTTTGCTTGGACCACATGTCCACTCATACATAAGCTATATAAAGCATTTTAAAAACCAAAAAAACCTTCATCTTAAAGTAGTTCATGGAAGAAAGAATGGAGAAATACATCTGCCCCAATCACTTTCATCACCCATTTCCTAGACAAAATTCCATGTAAGGGGTGCTAATTGCCTCAATCTCTGGCTCTTTGCTGAATGAGAGGCCATTGGTGTTTTCCAAGTCCAAAACAAGGGGCAACTCACTATAGGTGGGGAGCTGGGCAGAGACAAAGGAAATAGTCAAAGGGCTCTTCAGAGGAGTATATTGTTCGTGCCCTGGTCCAAGGAGCATTTGGGGCATCAGGACATCTCATGGACAGCCATGTTCTAAGAGGAGGGACTCTTCAAAGGTCTCTCAAATCATATCACCTGAAAAATTGCCCATACTATCAAACTCAAAGATAGGCTCCTGGATTTTCAGGACTAGGAAAGGAAGTAGAGACAGGACAGAAAAAAATAAGGGGGTCTTCGTAGTTTATGTTCATTCAAAATCAGGAAAGTAACATATGAATTCTTTCCTCTCCACATGTAAAGTTTTATCCCAAAAGGTAGAAACAGTATCTTGGTATTTAAGAAAAGCTAAGAATGATGGATAACACTTTTTTAACTTATAAAAGTACTCCAGAGGCACCTGGGTAGCTCAGTTGGTTAAGCCTCTGCCTTGGGCTCAGGGTCCTGGGATCCTCTCGATTCCAGCTCCTTGCTCAGCGGGGTGCCTGCTTCTCCCTCTGCCTCTGCCTGCCACTCTGCTGCTTGTGCTCTCAGTCTCTCTCTTTCTCTGACAAATAAAAAAAATATTAAAAAAAAAAGTACTCCACAATCTTAAATTTTTAAGGCCCAGAGAGGTAAGTAATTTAACCACCTGTCATACATAAACTACCTCATATATCTGAAAATTGTCAACACTACAATAATGTCTTTGCCAGTAAATCAACCTCATCTTTTTCTCACCATGACCATTATTAAATCTGTAACAACAATGACTAAATTGAATGGGAACCCCATAATAACTTAGAGCTGGTTTCTTAGAAATCATCAGTTGTCAAAACTTGACTTTCTGATTCCCATTCCTTTATGATAAGACCATTCCAGACAATCAGACATTACAATACTTTAAATGAAAAGCTCTGGGCTCACTGAATTTCCATAATAGTTCATAGAGAGGAGGAGAAAGGAACCAAGCAAAAGAATAATTTGTTATCATGGAGGATTATCCGATTGCAAAATGAGGAGAGAATGTGGAGTTTGCCTCTGGATTTAGTGATAACACAGTCTCTGACCCATGAGGTAACAGTCATCAAACTTTAATAATGGTAAGGGAAACAGAGAATTTAAGAGTAGATGCTTACCCAACCTGAAAAAGCCCCAGAATTTAGGCTCTTAAAATGAGCCAGGGAAAGCCCCTCCAACTTAACATTAATCTATTATTATCTTTATCAACGAAACTATTTGCAGAGAACAGAAGTAGAAAGAAAAAGAAAGAAAGAAAGAAAGAAAGAAAGAAAGAAAGAAAGAAAGGGTAGTATATTTTAAGTGTTAGGTATGTAGAAAATGGAGACTATTGGAATCCCAAAAAGAAGCAATGTGTTGAGCTGGAAAAACCATAAGGAAAAGTTTCACAGAGGTTGAGAACAAAACTGGATCAAAGGCGTTGACACAGAAATGAGCCTAATGTGTTTTGAAGATACTGAGTAAAGCTGTCCATCTGCAGTGAAGAATTATGCAGAATATTAAGAAAAAGGGCCTTCTTGAAGTGTCTGGTATGACTGTGAAATGATTCAATTGATTTTCCTGTGTGCCCTATGAAAGTAAGACACATTGAGACATGGTCATACCACGTATTTCCAGCTGAAGCTCTGAAATGTCTGCCACATCTGAAAGACAGGTTCCCAATAAAGGATCTGAATAGTCTAGAAAACCACTTAAGAAGTATTCAACAGCGGTGAATACTGTTGGGTAGAAATCACTAAGAGAGAACAGGATGCATTTCCTTTGTCAGGCTCCTGCAAAGGCAAACGGGAAGTGTAGCTTATTGCTCTTGGGTGTAGTTTCGTCTAGCATCTAAATCACATATTCAATCATTCTTCTTGCCCTCCACTTCAGGACAACTGTCATGTATCTAAAAATGATTAGAGAATTTTCTCAGAGAAGTTTTCTATCAAAGGATGGCAATGTTGGAAATATGTCTCCTGAAATAACCAATAATCACATTTGAAGCCTTTGTCAATATCATTTATCAATTATCGTTATGCCAGGGTTTTTCCAATTCTTAACTGAATCCCCACTGATAAGTTACTATCTGAATAAATGGTAAAATACAAGGTCAAACTTGAGCCTGGGGCATGAGATTAGTACTAAATCCCAAGATATCCTCTTATCACATCATGTGAGGAATATGTAATATCCACATGACATCATTGGTGATGTTAACCTTCATATCTCATTCATGAGAAGACAAGGTCACTGAATACAGTTTAAGAAGGAAAAACCTTAAATTATTTTTCAAAATTCTTCACCATTGGTTGACAAGTTCTCAAGTGTCCTGCCTATTTTCTTTCCAGAGAAGTCAGCTGACAGTGGCTTAATTTGAAACCCTGTCTTCCAAACTCCAAAGCATTCCCAAATGGCAGTAACATCATGCTGTGTTTGTAGAGACACAAGAACCCTTGATGGTCATTTAGCACACTTCCTATCTAACTCAAGAATCACCTTACACAACTTCCATAAGTGCCACCAGACCATAAACTTGTCCAGGCATGGAAAGCTCACCACATCCCAAGCCACTGATCCCATTTTTTTCAAAGTTCCACCTGGGAGAAAATTAAGGTGAGAGTGGCCTTCCTGGAATTTTAGTTCATTAATCCAAGCTGTGCCCTCTGAACTACACAGAGGAACTTCAATGGTTTGAAGTTGACTCTCATAAACCAAAATGTTCTCTTTTCTACCCACCCCTCCAACTTCTATCCTGTGTGTGTGTGTGTGTGTGTGTGTGTGTGTGTGTGTGTGTCTTCAGTTACCACTAATGTCTTATCACTGGCTTTTTAAGAATACCAATGATTTCCACGTAACTCACCCACCAGTGGCCTCTCTTCTTTCAGCGGTATTTGATATGGTTGCCCTTCCCAAATCTTCCATCTAAAATCCAACCCCATTCTCAGCTTCCTGAATTGTCCTTCCCTCAACTCAATTCAGCTCTTTTTCCAATTCCCACACCACATACATGGGTACCATCAACACTCTACACTCAGATTTCTTTTTCTTTTTTTAATGCTTTTATTGTGGTAGAACACTCATGACACAAAATTTCCTATCTTCATTATCTTTAAATGCTCAGTTCAGTAGTACTAAGCACATTCATACCATTGCACAATCATCACCACCATCCATCTCTAGAACTCTTCATCTTGAAAAACTGAAATGCTATACCCACTAAACAGTAACTCCCCATTCCCTCCTCTCCCAGCCCCTGGCAACCACCGTTCTACTTTCTATCCCCATGATAGTGCCTTTGTATTCTTTTCCATAATGCCATTCTATGTCACAAAACACCCATGGTCTGAGAACTTAAATAAATATTTGCTTAGAATTTATCACTAGGCACTGTGGTAGATTCTGAAATTACAATCAACTAAATGACTACTTTCTATTTTCAGCCCTATTTTCTAGCCAGGTGATTGTCCAAACAGGCTAGCCATCAGGACCTCCTGGAGGGCTTTTTTGGTACTAAACTTTTTATTTTGTGATAATTTTAGATTTAAAGAACAGTTGCAAAATACAGAGCATTCTTGTACCCTCCTCACCCTCTTTTCTTTCCTCTAATGTCACCATTTTACACTACCATGGCACAGTTATCAAAACAAAGAACCAATATTGGTACATTACTGTTGACTTAAATGCAAGACTTTATTCTAACTCCACCAATTTCCATTAAAGTGCTTTCTCTGGGTCAGGATTTCTAGTCCTCTCTGGTCTGTGATGGGTTCTCAGTCTTTCTGTGTTGGTTTTTGTTGTTGTTGTTGTTTGTTTTTTTAATGATATCATTGACAAATTTGACGTGTACTGGTCAGGTGTTTTATAGAATGTCTTCAATTTGGGGTTTCCCTGATATTTTTATAATGTTTGAACTGGGTTTATGGATTTTAGGAGCAAAGAATACAGAAGGGAAGTGTTCCCCTCATACATTACAGGAGGGATGCATGACATCTACATGATGTCATTGGTGACTTTGACCTTGGCCACTTAGTTAAGGTAGTGTGTGCCAGATTTTTAAACTGTAAAGTTACCATTTTCTTTTTCCTTTGGAAACCAGCCTACACTCAAAAGGACCTCCTGTATGGGGGATTATCAACATATGTTATTTGCAATTACTCTGAAAGGAAAATTTGTTTTTTCTCTTGGAAGGCCCTTAAAAATTTAGATTGATGGGGACATCTCAACCAGACTTTAGCAGGTCTGGGGAGAGGCCTGATAATTTGTACTTTTTACATTTCTTAGGAGAGCAATCAGATTTGGGGTCCACTGTCCTAGCTGAAGTCAACCTCCGTATTTCCAAATACTCATAAGACATTTGAATATCTCAAAAGCACTTTATATTCCAGCCAAAAGAAAAAAAAAAGCAGCTTTCTTTCACATATGGCACCATAAATTCTTTTTCTCTTTTAGGTTAACAGTCTTGGAAACAGCTTTAATTCCCCTTTCCCCTTTCTTACCTACACATGGCTTACTTTTCGATCCCCCAAAAATCTCACTTAGAAGCATTTATTGGATTTATTCCTTTCTCTCTATGGCCTGGTCCAGATATTCTAGGCTACTTCCTAGCCTAGAACAGCAGCTTTCTTTTTACTTGCTCTCATTTGTCTGTCCTCATCTGCACATAAAAACCAATCTTAAAAACCACTGCTTTCCTTGGGGCACCAGGATGGCTCAGTCAGTTAAATGTCAGACTCTTGATTTTGGCTCAGGTCATGATCTCAGGGATGTGAGATGGAGCCCCCTGTCAGGTTCTGTGCTGGGTGTGGAGCCTGCTTAAGATTTTCTCTCCTTCTTCCTCTACGCCTCCACTCTCCCACCCCTTGCTCTCTCTAAAGAAAACAAAAGAAAACAAGCCACTGCATTCGCTGTATTCATCCCCTATTGAAAATACTACAATAGTTACCCATTATCCATTATTATTACACTCCCAAGAAGGAGGCCTTCTGACATGGGTTACGGATAAAATGACGTCTTCAGGGTTAATGAATGGAGCTGTCATAGAAAGGGGCGGGGAGGGGGGAGTCACTGAGAAGAATAAAGTTCATTAAATTCCGTTCACTTGTGTTTTTCTCTGTGGTCAGGAGTGAATTCTCTTGAATCGATCCTCTTGGATTTGTCTCTTTCTCCAAATGCAGTTGGCACTCTACACGGGCCTGGAGCTACCTCGTGATTATGAGCTACCCCCAGCTTTGGGAAGCCTAGTGATACATGGTTAGAAGCCATGAAGCAAACCACTGGAGTCAGCCTTAAGCAAGGTCACCCCTAAGCAAAGGTGAGGCCAGCTCTTCACCAAGCTACAGGGCACGCAGTAAAATGGAATCTGGATATTTCCCCAGTAATCGAACAACTCCACAGGTAGAAGTCCATATAACATTTTAAAGTAAAGTAAAGTCTTTACCTATAATTAAATGCATGGATTTGTCTAAATTAGAAACTGTTCTGGCTCTAATTCCTAGGAAATCCTGTGAAGATGACATTGCATCACGAATTCAGGATCCTGACTAATGTTCTCATTCTGGAAACCAGGTCCTGACCCAGTCAATATTTCCCTCGATACCACAGAAAATTAACTCTTTGTTCTAGGCATATGCGTCTGCTCACTCTCTGCCACACACACAAAGGAAAGGTCATTATTAATTTGTCCACCTTCTAATCTTTCTCCTATTGTTTTCTCCACCACCCTTATGGAAAAACTAACTCAAGTCCCTATTTCCCTGATGATTTTTTCCCCCAATCACTCCAGCCATAACTTCGCCTTCTGAGGTCATATTTAGTTTTTACTATGTAATTTAAACTGTTAGATATTCAACTACTATACGGTGTTTCATTTCTGATAAACATTTTGTCCAATATAATGCAAATTCTTTTTGGAAAGACAATGACATACCTAGACAATTCTCCTTAATGCTAAACGCAGTATTAAACACACTTTATAATAGTATTAGACAAACTTTAAAATAGCAAACAATTTTAGATATGTCTTCCTTATTATTACATGTTTTAGAAATAAAGACTATACCAACAGCCCACCCCCAACACTATGCCATGGGTGAAGGAGTCTTGTGTTTGGATAAGTTCATGTTTTGCTGGTGGTGACAGTCAATACCTAAATTTCATGAACAAATTTCATTCTACCAAGTCAACCTACTCAGTAAAACCAGATATAGCTACCATCTAAGTGAAGAACATCCTAAAATAAGTCTTTTTTTTGCAAATTCAGACATTAAAGATGGAATATAAAGAGTTATTGGGAAACGTGAGGGTTCTTTGTTTTAATTATGGAAGCTAGTGTGTGTGTGTGTGTGTGTGCCTGTATGCAAAGTTTACATCATGATCTTTGTGACTGACTATGAGAAGCTATTGGTCTAGGAGGACACCTATGCTACCTGCACTCAGATCCATTTATTAGACAAATATTTAGTGAGCACTTACCATGTAGGAGCACTGTTGTAGGCCCTGGGAATACAGCTGTAAATAAATCAGACAAAAATCTCTGCCATCATGGAACTTATATTCTAACAAAGCAGTTAAAGGCATTATGGAAAGCATGGTTATGAGGGAGAAAATTCCTGCTTTTTTCCCTTTGCTTCCTTTGCTCAAAGTACGAACACCAACACTCCAACTGGTGTAAGGAATGCAATCATTCTGTTTCTCCATTTTAGTCAATACCTATGAAATAATTTTAATTATCTACATAGTTACAAAGATGAGAATATTAATAATATATTGAACATTTATTAACCAATTATTCTGCTAAAATCTTTTCCTGGATTATCTCATTTTATCCTCAAAACAGCCGTGTGTCACCAAAGTTAGGCATTATTACCATTGATACCATTCTCTAGATGAGACAATGTAGCACAAGGAGATTAAATAACTTTCTTGATGTTACAAGATAATGCTATGGAACAACAACCTTTATGCATGGCTATCTACTCTTTATAATCTGAAAAAAACATTATTTTGTCATAAGAAAACTCTCTAAAAATAATTTCTGTTTATTTTTCCATTTTTCTGATTTTTAGAAGCAAATTTTGACAGTGTGCCATCATTCATTTTTCCACAATGACAGATTTATTTCTTTTTAATTAAGATAATTATTTATTTAATTCAAACAAATGAGATAACTCCATTTTGATGAGATTGCCTAAAATATTAAAATTATATCCTAAATATTTTATTTTTCTCTGCTAGTGCAGGCTGACTTTTGTGTCTGGTCCAACCTTAAGATGTTGGGCTTAGGTGTCAATGCCAGAGCTTTTCACTGCATAAAACTAGAATCAAAATTGGCAGATGAGGAAGAATCTATAGAGACATTTTTAAAAAGCAGATATGCATTTTGCTTTTGCAGGATTATTTTTTACATTTGTTCCTTTCTAACAAAACCAGTCAAATAGAGCTCTTTTGAGAATTTTTATCTATTTCCTCTTTCATAACTAGTGGGAGCAGGAATTTGATAAATAAAGGCAAGAGAAAGTTTTTCTATCAATTGATAGACCCTGGTTATATTAAGAAAGTACCCAGAATCAAGATATCCCAGGTTTTAAAATATGCTGATTATAATTAATGATTTCTTCTGTACTTTCCTATTATCTATTATAATAGCTGATGTTTATCCAGAACTTACTACTTTCCAAGAACATTTTAAGTGCTTTGTGCTGTAACTAATCTAGTCCATACAATAGCCTTGATTCTATTACTATGGGCTTTTATAGATGAAGAGACTGAGGCCAAAGGGATTTACGAGATTTGCCCACGATCAAGGAGTTAGTAAGTCACAGCACCAAGAGGGTCATGAATAGACATAGCCTAGCTCAGAGTCTACACTCTTGACCATGGCATGATACCGCCTCAGGATATGCTGTTTAGCCATCCTCAGTCAGGAACATCATCCCACCAGCTGTTCACTATTGGTTGGAATAGCCTGTGCCTAGGACATAAGAAAGCAGGTTTCCTGCCTGGGATGAAGAGCCAGGAATCCAAGAACCTGAGACATATCCAGAGCTGGGGATGCCACAGATATATAGGTCAGCAACAAGGAAAGCAAAGCTGGTAGGAATAGCTAGGATGAACTTCAGTGCCTTTTCAATAACTCAGAAGAAGTGGGTCACTCTTCAGTGCCATGATATGTCATTGCACTGCACTTCAGTGACCCATCTCCTCTTGTCTACCTCATTCCACAACAAATATTTATCTACTATGTTCCAGGCTCTATTGCCTCATCTTCAGAGCTCATACTCATAAAACCAGAACCTTAGACAAGTTATTTAATGCCTTTGTGTTTCCTATCCTCCTATGTAAGTGGGAATGATAATAGTGTGTAACCTGTGTGTTATATGGATAGTGTTATACAGATACAATGACTTATCAGGTTCTTAGAACAGTGCCTGGCATGCATACGACAGAACTACTCTCTTATGATTTGGGGTGTAGAGATCAAATGAGATGATGATATGAAAATGCTTTTTCAACTGGGAAGGTCCCCCAAATGTAAAGGTTATGTTGCAATTCCATAGGAAAGGTCAAGCAGACATCTGCTTGTGTCATCAGCAACATCTTGTGTCAGTTACCCTAGGAGATGGGACCAATCAAGTTTCAGAAACTCAGAATGACATCCCAGTGGGGACGTGGTCATGAAAAAGTCAAGTATCCATCTCCTACAGGGGCCTCATTCAGCCCTGACAACAATTTCTTGGCGGTCCTACTAGGCTTCCCGGAGTAAGAGGCAGAAGGAAGCTGTCCTCTCCTACTCTGGAAAGACATGGACCATGTGACTCACCACAGGGCAGGGGGACATAGGTCTGTGCATCACGTGCTTCAGTGATGCAAGAAATCCAGACCATTGATGACTGTGAAATATTTACATACAATGTTAGATTAGTTAGGAATTCCTCAACACTAACGTGCCAGACTGCAGTCAGCCTCGACAGCCAACCTGTCTCAACTTCTATAGGATCCACCATAGGTTTTATTCCATTTAATACTGAAACATGTGTATTAGAAAAAGTTATAATCATCATTAAGGAGGGCATGTGAAGTAATGAGCACTGAGTATTATAGAAGACTGATGAATCACTGGCCTCTATCTCTGAAACTACTAATACATTTATATGTTAATTAGTTGCATTTAAATTTTAAAAAAGAAAGAAGAATGGCTAAAAAAAGAAAAACTTATAACCAAACAAGTCAGCAAATTACCTCACACCTTACAGAATTCAAAGATGGTTTTTTAACCACCTGTTGGAGAATGCCCTTCCTGCACCCATTAAACATTTATTTTAAAAGCCCCTATTCTGACTGAGATGTGCCCTTGAAGCAAACACTGAGAGACAAGGAGCACTCAGAATCCCCCACACAGAACATAAGAAACAGAAGTAAACTTACTACTTGCAAAACAAAAGTCCTTTGGTGAAAGGATCTCTAGTAATTCTGGAAGCAAGTCCCAAGTGAAAAAAGATGAAGAAGCAGGTCTCTCTACATTTCCGAATTGTGTGCATGTTTTGTCAGAAGAAAGAGAACTGTTTTCTTTATCAGATCTGCTGTTTTTTTAATGACTGGATACTGTCACAAATTTACATTCATTCAGTCAATTAACTAATAGGTTTTGAGGTCCTACTATGTGCCGGGCACTCTTTGCACATCCCCCACCCAAAAAAACTAAATAAGCGTAAATGAATGAATAAATCCAAGACTTTGCAGTGAGGGAAATATTAAATTAATAACTCATCCTGTTATACTATCAACTCAGGTGCTTTTAAACTAAAAAAGGCTGAACACCAACATTGTTTTAGTTGATTACACTTTTCGTCACCATTTTGGATCAGTGCCTTACTCTCCCGGTCAGGTAAATAACATACTACGTATCCTCAAAAAAAACTAAAGAATGAAGAAAAGTACCCCTTGGCTATTGGAATTTACCTCGCTGATAATTAAAGTAGGTTATTGCCTAAGTGATCTGAATTAAGATTGAATACCCCCTCTCTCTCCAACCATCTAAAAAAAAAAACAAAAAAACCTGTCATTTCTTTAAATTTAACAATCAGAGATTCATTTAAGCTACCATGTTTCCTTCCTTAAGACAAAAATATATCTGGGAAAGCTAGCTAATAATAGCATTACAAAGCATACCCATTTTAATCAGATTGCTCTCCTCTTATATTTTACTTTGGTGCCCTCCTGACCCCGACTGCTCCACCCACCCACCCACAGATTCTTTGTGGATCCAGGGATCCATCACGGTAACTTTGGAAGGGTATCAAGACCATGGCTTAGGCTTAACTGCATGCAGCCTGGACCCTGGCTTGTCTGGATCCTCCTGGAAGTTGCTAATCCTAATGGAGAGTTTATAAGCATGGTCCATGGTTCAGAGAGCTGATTAAAGGTACAGCGTGTTGCCTGGCCCTCTGACTGTCCCCCTGACTGTCCTCCTCGTGACAGTCATGTCTGTGTCCCAACATGAGATGACTAGAATAAAAGGGTGAGAAAAAACAAGATGAGGTTCTTGCACCGGGCTCTCTGAAGACTCACGAGCACCCAGGCACTAGGGTGAGCAATGTCTGCAGAGACCCTGGGACAGACATGGGGACTGTCTGTCCTCAGGGCCTTTGACTTCAGCACAGACATGGGCAGACCAAAGCATCAGCAGGGGCACCTACATCTGGGTGTAACAAAGCATGTTTGCAAGTGGTGGGATCTTCCAGGATTATTTGGGAATTTCCACACAACCGCTGAGAATGGAGCAAAAGTGAAAATCAATTTGTAACAGCTACTTAAGTGCAAAACCTGGGATTTTGAAGAAGGAAAAAACACTCCTAATGTTCTTCTAAGCCAGAAGTATAACTGAAGAGGCAAAGCCTAAAATCGTTCAGCTTTGGGAGGTTTCAGTTACTTCATTTGTACAATGAGACTTTTACTTGCTGTCACCCATCTGCTTGGTGACTTGGAAGCTAGATCCATAGCGTGAGCACACTCATATTCTCAGGCAGAACTTAAACCAACCCACAAATATTAATGTTTTCAATTTTAATGAGGAGGGGAATATATTTTTAGTCTTAAAACTCACTCATTTTTTTAAAGATTTTATTTATTTATTTGACAGACAGAGATCACAAGTAGGCAGAGAGGCAGGCAGAGAGAGAGGAGGAAGCAGGCTCCCCTGCTGAGCAGAGAGCCCGATGTGGGCTCGATCCCAGGACCCTGAGATCATGACCTGAGCTGAGATCATAACCCACTGAGCCACCCAGGTGCCCCAAAACTCACTCATTTCTTAAAAGGCAACACTTTTTTACCTTTCTCACTGGTTATGATTTCCATTTTCGTTCTATACAGCCACTGGATGAGAGGAAGAAATTAAATACAGAATCAAAAAAAACAATCTGCTTTCTTTGAAATAGAAAAAAAGATATTTTAAGCAAAGTTATTGCCTTTTTAGAGATTTATTTACTTATCTTATTTGTTTAAGATTTTATTTATTCACTAGAGAGAGAGAGCAGGAGCAGAGGGGAGAGGCAGAGGCAGAGGGAGAAGCAGACTCCCTGCTGAGCAGAGAGCCTGATGCTGGCCTGGATTCAGGACCCCAGGATCATGACCTGAGCAGAAGGCGGATGCTTAGCTGACTGAGCCACCCAGGCGCCCCTAAAGAGAGAGAGAGAGAACAGGCAGGTGTGCAGGAGCTGGGGGAGAGGCAGAGGGAGAGGGAGAGAAAATCTCAAGCAGATTCCCTGCTGAGCCTGGAAAAGGAAGCTGGGCTAGATCCCACAACAATGAGATCATGACCTGAGCTGAAATCAAGAGTTGGATGCCTAACCAGCTGAGCCACCCAGGGGCCCCAAAATTATTGCATCATTACCATATTTCTCAAAGAAAGAAGCATCTATGGTTCTCTCTATTATGATAAATTCTGCACGAAACAAAGATCTCATCACAAAGTAAATGAAAGTTACGTAGTGTTGTTCAAAATTTTCTGTTGAACTTCCCAGTGGAAATGTTAGTTCAAGATGAGCACAATGTCAAGTTGCTAAGGGCCTTAGGCTCATCTAAAGCAGCTCCTTCATTTTACAAATGAGAAAAACAACGTCCAGAAAGTTGTCATTTATGGACGTCTCAGTCACAGAATGGCAGAGCTGGAACCAGGTCTCATGCCTGTTCCATGCATGATTTCAAGGCACTCCCCTCTCCCACTGCACCCCTCCCGTCACACACACACACGCACACAGTAGTGCCTCACACAGCACACTGCTCACATTTTCTTCAAAAAGTAAATAACATTTAACCTGTGATTTAACTTAGGAATAAGACTGAAAAGTCAAACGTGTTTGAGAGAAATAAAAACACTTTATGGGGCCACTGATGCCAACAGATTGCATCCTTTGGAATGTGGCCTGCAGTGGGGCTCTTAGGGGACCCGGAGACTGAATTCAGTTCCCTAAACCAAACATTCAACAGGGCAGTTGCCTAATCAGATTACGCTGAGTGTGCAACAGAACTGGGTTGGAGTTTTGTTTTGTCTTTTCCTCTCTGCCTTGTGACAAGGTTTGAGAAAAACATCAAGCATTACATGATAGTAAAGGGGAAAAGGATATCTATCAACCTGGAATCATCACTTCTACCATGACATTTCTGCTAGCACAGTGCTCTGCTCTAGGCCTTAATTATTCTTAGTCCATGGATTATATCTGAGACTATCAGGTCCTCTGGCCCCCAGCTCCGCCCCTCGCCCCCCACGCACCCTGTATGGTTGGCCTCTCCTGCCTATATCAAGTCCTACCCAAGCATCAAGGCACCCACTCATGTCCTTCATGCAACTTTTCCCGCTGCTCCATGCTCCCTGGTGAGCTGGCCCTTCTCTGGTTTTATGAATGTTTTTCTTACTCTTTCATATTGGTTAGTCTTGCATTCCCAAATTCAGGATAAAGTCTTTTTTTTTTTTTTAAGATTTTATTCACTTGGGGGAGAGAGAGAGAGCAGGGGTGGAGGGGAGAGGCAGAAGCCGACTCCCCGCTGAACAGGGAGCCTGACACAGGGCTCCACCTCTGGACCCCCGAGATCATGACCTGAGCCAGAGGCAAACGCTTAACCGACTGAGCCACCCAGGGGGACCTCAGCATAACATCTTTCAGGTCGGCTCACGTCTTGGAATCTCTTGAGCCCTCTTCCCACCCCATCCCCATATGCTCTAAGATCTTGCTGACTAGAGCAGATTTTCAATCAATACTTTGTTGGAAAATCCAGACAAGGTGGAGGAAGAAAACAGCTGCTTCCTCCCAGTAACGTTGCCCAGAGAATCAGCCCGGTCTCTGGACCTAACGCTCTCTACCCATGGCTCTTTTTCAGACTCCACGTGATGCCCCGACTAGTTGTCACTCACTTCTTTCTCAGCTGGGTCCCTTCAATCGGTCCCTTCTCTGTAATCATGGCCCTAAGTCAGATCCACTTCCAACCAGGGCCATGACACATTTTTAGCCACCTCTCCTACTCCAAGGCCCAAAGCCAAATGAAGGTGTCCACTTTCATTTGAAAGAAATCCAGTCTTTCCCAGGCTTGAACGTAGAGGTGATATCATGGAGACACTGAAAGCTGCGGAGACCCCCCTGCTCCCACCTCGACGCCTCCAGCCCAGGTGCCCCTCCCCGCAGCCCAGCTAAAACTACAAAATATTGCCTCTCCCTTCCCCTCCCTGCCTCAAAATGATCATGATGTAGAAGGGATGTCTCGATGTAGTAGGATTCTCCCACCAAATGCCTTCCTGGCCCCTTCCCACACCGGGCTGCAGCACTTTGCCCAGCACCTGCGGTCCCGCGCTCTCTGCCAACACTGCCTGGGGGAAGCCAGGAGAGCCTCGAGCGGATCCCGGCGTCCTGCTCCTCGGGTCCCACCCCCCCTCCCGCACCCGGCGCCCCCGAAGCGAACGGCCCAAGTGTACTTTTCCTCTGAAGGAAAGTTTCCTCTCCCCCATGTCATCTTACAATAGGAAATGAGAAGTTCCGAGCAAACCATCTCCGCATTGCTCAGATAGTAGCTCGGTAACGCATGCCATTTCCCTTTCCCCAGCAGCAGCCCGGGACTAAGGTCTCCGAGGTTGTCTTCTACCCCCTCGGGCCCCTCCGCGCTGTCCTGACAAGGGCCGGGGGCCTTAACGCATTCCTGCCCCGCTACGGCTCGCACACCCAAGGCCCACACACTGCCGCGAATTGCTCTCCACCGTCCTCGGCTGCCCCGGGCCCCATCTGCAGCCACGGCCCCTTCTGCCTCCCCGAGCTGTCCTCCGCGCGGGCTCCCCTGCTCCCCCCCTTCGGCGGGCTCCCCCGCCACCCCCTCCCTCGCCGGCGCCGGCCGCGGGGCCGCGGGACCCCGTCCGCCCCCGGGCAGCCCGGCAGGTGCAGCCCCGGGTGCCAAGCGCCGAGCCCTGCAGCTCGCGCCCGCGCAGGGGGCTCCGCCCGGGCCCCGACAGCCCCCAGCGCGCCCTGCCGGCCCGGACGTCGCGCTCCCCGCCGCTCCCCGCAGACTCTCCTCCTGGGGCTCGGGTGTCCCGCGCGCCACTTACCCAGGGCGAGGGCCAGGAGCGGTGGCAGGGAGCTGGCGCCGCTGCCCGGGGCGGCCCGGTCCATGAACCCCGCGCGCGGGGCCGGGCAGCCCCCGGACGAGTCCCCCGCCTCCGCCTGCGCCCCTTCCCCGGCCGCGGGCGCCCGAGGGCCGGCCTGGAAGCTACTCTGTCGGGCCAGCCGGAAACGAAACTCGCTCTCGGCCTGGCACCCGGGCCGGGCAGGCAGCACCCGGGGCGCGCGGGCGGCTCCGGGAGTGCAGCCCGGCGGAGCGAGCCTCTATTTATCCGCGCTCTTCCTGCACACACCCCGGCGTCGAGGCGCGGGCCTCCGTCGTGGCTCCCCGCGCTGCTCCCACCCAAACTGCCCCACACCCGCACCCGCGCTCCGGGACGCGCTCGAGCTGCCCTGGGGCCAGCTCACCCGCTCCCCCTGCTGGGTCGCACCTGACTCTCCGCTGCCCTCCCTTTGGGGACTGAGCCAGGTACTCGGGTCGCGGAGGGAGTACCCGAGGGTGGTTGGGCCCGGCCTGCGGGCAGTGCTTCGGGCTGAAGCTCCTCTAAGCTCCTGCAAGGCACTGAGGGAGCCTCAATTCCCACGCGTGCCCTGAATTCTAGCTTCCCTTATTTCAACCAACTGTTGGTGTCTCCGAGGTGCCAACATTCAGTGTGACCGTAGGGCTTTGACAACTTACATACTTTCCTTTACATACATCATTTGTTGCATATCTGGGAGTTTAGCTCCCCAAGAGCTACGTCAGAAATTTCATTTGTTTTCTTATGTATCCATGTACTCCTTGATTCATTGCATTCTCCTTTATTTCAAAAATTCATGTACTGCATTGGATCTATAAAAATAAGGGGAATGAGCTTTGCCTGTGGCTTGCCAAGCACTATCTCTCCTTCATCACACCTCGTCTTTATGGAGAGGTGGGATCCAAGGGCTCTGCACCAAGCATTTTCTGGAACACAAGGGTACCCTCACAGCTATCAAAGATGAGAAGCAACATCCAATGTTACCTTATGTGACTAACATATCTGCCTCTAAAACTCAACTCTAACTGAAGGGTACAGCTGTCTTCATGCTGGTCCATGTTGCTCTTGCAAGATCACTATATGATCGCGCGCCCCCCCCCCCCAGTCCAAACTTGCATTTCTATAGTATCCAAAAGTCCAATAAACATTCATCAGCATAAGAAATGCAGTTCAAATGTCTGTCCCTTCCTCCCCATTGTTTAAATTAAGCAAATTATGGTGCACTTTTCTTCCACAAGTGACATTTCATTTCAAAACCAATTCATATTATTTTAGTGCCCCAGGCAACTGATACATCCAGGAGAATAAAAATCAGCTGCTAATTTCCTGAATCCCATTCTAGCCCTCACATGACAGTTCATAAAACATCGATATGGTAGCCATGGGGTTTAGAGAAATCTAAGGTTGTGGGATAGAAGGTTACTACATTCCAAATAAAAAGGGCAGGTGCACAGAAGACAAGGGATTTGACATCATCTCCCCTCCTCTCCCTTTTCTTTTTTTTTTTTTAAGATTTTTATTTATTCATTTGACAGGCAGAGATCACAAGCAGGCAGAGAGGCAGGCAGAGAGAGAGAGGGGAAGCAGGCTCCCTGCTGAGCAGAGAGCTCAATGCTGGGCTTGATCCCAGAACTCTGGGATCATGACCTGAGCTGAAGGCAGAGGCTTTCACCCACTGAGCCACCCAGATGCCCCTCCTCTCCCTTTTCTTTTCTGATATTCTCTCCTCCCTCCGGTGCCCTATGCTAAAGCATCTTTCACTCTGAGATGGTACCCTATCAAGGAGCTGTCCTGCTCTCCACAGCAGAACATCACTATCTTCTTTTTCCATAGATACTAATAAAAAATAAAGCACACCTAGACAATAAATAAATAAATAAGTCTAAATGTTTGTTGGGTATTGTAAAGTGCCCGGACTTGATATAAGTATTCATCATTCATGCCATTCAAATGGTAAATTAACCTTTTCAGGCCACTAGAGTATGAACAAGTGTAATTTAATATAGAGATAAATTAATAGCCTTTCCTAAGGGCTTTATTTAATGCCAGAAATAAAATATGTATTCTGGAGAATATGGCTTCCCAATTTCCTGGCACTGGAATCTCAATCAAGCCACTTCCTTTATCCTTCCTTCCTTTCTACCTACCCGCTCTCCCTTTTTTCCTTTCTTCTTCTTCCTCCTCTTCCTCATCTCTCTCTCTCTCTCTCTCTCTCTCTCTTAATTCATTCACTCATGGAGGAAGGTATATCTGTGACCCAACTACAAACTTAGGGAGAGTCTGACCTTTCTGTGGCCTCATTCAGGGAACTGGGGTGTGTCTCAATGCTTTAGGTCTTAAGCTGAGCTGTTACTGAGGAAAGAGTTGGTCAAAACTACACCAGCGTCACAAGGGAGGACTGGTATCCCCACTCTCCCCAGACAAGGGATTTCTTGATGGTGTCTTGCCTGTGCCAGCTTTAGGCAGGTAAAACCAGCCCTCCCAAATCTGGTATGAAGCTTGAGTGGATTCCTTTGGAAGGTCTTTGCAACTTGCATCTCCTCCCACATAGAGCGGCCTCCAGCTGAAACACGCCTCCTGCCTCTGGACAGGACAATATAAGCTTGTGGTTATTTCTGGGACACAACACATAAGCAGACACACATGTGGTAGAGGGGAAAATTTCGGAATGTATTCATTCTAGGTCAGCCTGCATTCTCCAACCTGTTGCTTTAAGGCACTCAGTAGTACAGGAAGACTTCATAGTGGTCATTAATATTCTTTAATTCCCTAAGAGTGAGTGAATGAAAAGAAACAGGAAGGGTGAAAAGCTCTTTAGAACATAATATTTTGGGGCGCCTGGGTGACTCAGGGGATTAAGCAGCTGCCTTCCACTCAGGTCATGATCCCAGCGTCCTGGGATCAAGTCCCACATGGGGCTTCTTGCTCAGAGGGGAGCCTGCTTCTCCTTCTCCCTCTACCTCTCCCCGCTTTGTTCATGCTCTCTCTTGCTCTCTCTCTCAAATAAATAAATAAAATCTTTTTTAAAAAATTTAAAAAATAATATTTTGGAATAATGATAATATTTTGCATTGTAGATTATTAAAAATTAATAGCATGATGTATGTAGAGAGGTTTCAAATATTCCGCTTGAAATCACTGAACTGGTCTCTGAGGAAAACCAGTGAAAAATCACTTCCTGAAAGCTGTATTCTGGTGATTTCGTTTTACAATCTAGTTTTTCTGGGAGGAGGGGATTATTGTTTCTGTTTTTGTTTTTTCCCCCCTTATCTGTTTTATTATACCTTCTTCAGTCTCTCAGGGATCCTTTTTTAAATTAAGTTTGTTCTTTTTATCCCAGTGTAGATAACATACAGGCTTCTATCAGTTTCAGGCGTATGGTAGAGTGATTCGACACTTCCATACATCACCCTGTGCCCATCATGACGAGTGTACTCTTAAACCCTACCACTTTTTCATCCACCCCCCCACCCACCTTTCTGAAGGATCCTTTTTTTGTTTATATGTCTCAATCTGTTTGACTTGCCATATTTTTTCAGTGGCAGCTTAATACAAATACAAATCCAGTAAATCTAAGCTATAATCTTCTCTATGATATTATACCTATTAGTTTTAGCTCATCATAGTGATCTTTTTCTTTACCCATATTCATATATACGCCAAAAAGATAATTTCTGATTTTTTTTTAAAAAATCTGGGCTTTTGTGTTGGCCTAGTGTAAGCTAAGTAGGCAAACACCTAAGTGGCATAATTTTAATGCTCTAATATGGCAAGGCCCTAGATATCCCAACCCTATAAACCTGCCATCATGGCTTCACCCCCTCCTCCATGGTCCCAGACACTCCTCCAGGTAAGACAACAGAGGTGGAATACTATGTACAAATGGTTTGGGAGTCTTTTCATTCTGTTCACCAAATTGGGTGTTTGGTCACCCAATTGGGCTGTGTCACCAAATGTATGAATCACAAATGGCTCATCTGTCTGAGCCCAGTGTCCTCATCGATAAAATGTGATGGTAATGATGTGCAGTTTTTATGGTTCCCAAAGATATATCTCTCTAAGGCAAAAATCTTACATATTAGAAATTATTCAGTGCAAATAGCTGTCATATTACTATTAAAACCTATTTATAGGTACATAGAAAGTAGGAACTGGTTTCTTTCACTATCCCTCTCGTACTAAGAGTTGTAGTGGACAGAAGGAAACAGCACACAGAAAAGCCCTGATGGGAAAGAAACACTGAGCCTAAAATTCAGGGGATTGGGGCACTATCTGCCTCTTCATACTCCCTTAGACTCTTCTGACCTTCTTCTCCCCCCTTTATATCCCTCCTCTCTCTTTCAACTCTATTTAGAAACCAAGATGACATATAACCCAGGGTGTGATAATTTGTTAAACAGTAAACAGAAAGTACTGTTTTGAAGGTTTAAGTAAATGAACTTTCTAGTTTTCCAAAGTCCAGAAAAATAAATTAATCTTTTAAGTCAGAGAAATTAATGTTCAATGAGCTTATAAAAAAGTAAGTAGAATATGAATCTTCTAAGCTTTAGATGCTCATTCCCTCTCCTTCCTCCAACCTCTTAGGAAAGTAAAAGGAGAGAGTAAAAAGTCAGAAGCAGCAAAACTGGGAAGGAGAGGAGACTTAAGGCTGAAATAATTCTTTAAAAAGATCTTTCATGGAAAAAGAATGGTATTTTCAAGGGGTGGATTAGTACAGAAGATGATATCTATCCTCATACCATGAACATTTTTCATCTATCCTTCATTTTAAGGTAAAACATCAAGATATTTGTTATTAATCTCAATATAATTTAGTGGCTCTTCTGATTCCCACAAACAGTTCAGTTATGTCCTAACCTCATAATCCTTGGAGCTTAAGTTTTTTCAGAGATAACCGTGTGTGTTCTTTTAATGATGGCTCTAAATTGCTTTTATATTTCTCATAGTCCCAGGATGGAGCCCCATGTTGTGTCTAGCTCCCTGCTCAGTGGGGAGCCAGCTTCTCTCTCTCCCTCTATACTTTCCCCCACCCATGGTCTCCCTCTCTCTCTTTCCCAAATAAATAAAAAGTCTTTAGAAGAATAAACTGTTAAAACTCATATAAAATGTTCACAAGTGACTTAGCAGGAAATATTTCATGCCTGCAGAATATTCTGCCATTTTTGTCTTCTGTTCCCGGTATATTGAAAGTTTTTATTGTCTCTTCTAATGAAAGAATACATGTGTGAATCCATATCACACTGATTTATTGTTTTGTAAGACATTATCTACCATCAGAGAAAATGATACTCTTGCTAACCTTGGTTCTAGGCTGAGATTTTAATCAGATGACATGTATGAAAATGCTTTGACAATATATTTTTTATTTTTTAAGATTTTATTTATTTATTTGACAGAGATCACAAGTAGGCAGAGAGGCAGGTAGAGAGAGGGGGAAGCAGGCTTCCCACTGAGCAGAGAGCCTGATGTGGGGCTCGATCCAAGAACCCTGGGATCATGACCTGAGCCAAAGGCAGAAGCTTTAAGCCACTGAGCCACCCAGAAGCCCCTGCTTTGACAATATAAAGTTAGACACAAGCATGAAATACTGTGATTATTTCTCATTTAACTTCATGCACTGAAAAAAATGCATATTTAAAATGCAAACACTTACCTCTAAAAATCATAATGAATTTAGAATTTTTTTTTATGAATTTAGAATTTATCAGTCCTAAGCTGCATAGTTTTTTAATGTCTTCCCATCTTTGACATCAGGCTGGATCTGTGTTGTTGTCAGGCCACAGCTATGGGGAAGTTGCCATGGCTTGTGCATAGTCTCAAAGTCTTAGAAGAAAATCCTGTAGACCAAAGGGAACATCCTTTTAAGTAATATGACATCACCAACCCTTTTAAAGGCAGAAAGGAAAATAATGTGTGGAAAGGCAAAAATACCAATGATTTCAAAGTTGAGAGTGATTAGGAACAGTAGGACTTGGAATTGGAAAAATCTCAGGGGGCGCTTGGGTGACTCAGTGGGTTAAAGCCTCTGCCTTCAGCTCGGGTCATGATCTCAGGGTCCTGGGATCGAGCCCCACATCAGGCTCTCTGCTCAGCAGGGAACCTGCTTCCTCCTCTCTCTTTCTCTCTGCCTGCCTCTCTGCCTACTTGTGATCTCTGTCAAATAAATAAATACAATCTTTAAAAAAAAAAGAAAAAGTCTCAGAAATATATTAGCCAATTTATTTCACTTATTATTTGTTCCCTTTTATGCACACATAATCTAATATATATATAGTAACAAAGATGTATATATATATATATATATATATATATATAACATGTATACTAAGAATCCATGTCTAAATAGGACTAATATACCTCTTTAAACTAGGGTAAAATTAAAATTCTAAGTAATAAGAAAGCATTGGTCATAGTTTAAATTTTTTTAGTTAAAAGAATTCTCCTTAATTGTACTAAAATAATGGTGCATCTTATCAATGACAATTTATTTTAGATAAAACATGGCATTTTGGACGCAAATTTATTTTTAAGGAGGTTTTTATTTTATTTAAAGATTTATGTACTTGAGAGACAGTAAGCAGAGAGAGATTGAGAATCTGAAGCAGACTCCCCGCTGAGCATAGAGCCTGATGTGGGGCTTGATCTCTGTACCCTGAGATCACAAGAAACCAAGAGTTGGACGGAGGGTGCCACCCAGGCACCCTGGACTCAAAATCATAAACTCTTCAGTACCCTCTAGTCTGGGCAGCAGTCCTCCAAGAGATACTCTGGTGACTCAGCTTTGTGATTTCAGGGCTCCCCACTGAGCACCAAATGGTTTGCTAAGATTCTCCTTCACTAGAATTATGTTCTCCAGTGAATAAAATTGCTGGAGAGGCTTATAAAATGTTCAAAGTTGTGCGCTGAAGAAGCTAACGCATTGAGGCATTAATACCATTTATCACCACCTTAGTTTCAATGAACTAATTTCGTACAAAAGGTGAGATGGGACAAGTAATTTCTGATTGCTACATAAAGCATCATTAAAGACTACTGGTTGGGATGTTAGTCTCAAAAATTAGGTCAGCTTGCTGTGGCAAAGGAATGAGAGAAGGGAGAAAGATACCAGTAAAAGCTCAAGGGAGGGAGAGTGGAGACAATCTTTACTTATCCTTCTTCATTTTGCTTATGGTCCACTTTGGCCTGCAGGGTACACTTTCTTCCAGTTCTCCATTAACAGAAAGATCTACAGACTTTCACTGAAAATGCAAACCCAGGTAACTCCACACTCTAGCTGGGGTAGAGATGAACCTGGGAAGAACAGGCCTTTCACCTCTGCCTGCTATTCACTCAGGTAAAATCTGATTAAGTGAGCCTTGTAACGGTGTGAATATCTGTGACTGATTTTATAAAGCCTCCTCTGTGTAGATAATATGCAAAGAATCTATTGTTATATTTTCTCATTTAATTTTCATCATAACCCTACAAGGTGTTACTTCTCCCATCTTAAAGGTTAAAAAAAAAAAACTAAGGCTAAAGTAAATTAAATGACTTGCTTATGGACACAGAGATGGCATGTGACATAAATAGGCCTCTCAAGTCCTATGGTTTAGAACTCCAGACTTTTTTAACATAAGATCAGGCCTCCCTTTTCATTTGCAAGCTGTGGAGGTAAAATAAAGTCAGAGGGGACATAAAACAGATAATTACATACTTGCATTCTGGGGGTAGTTCCCTATATCCTGACAATAGAATCTTAAAGGCCCTTGATCAACTTTCCTTCTTCACCTGAGCCTGGATGCGGGAGATCTGCACCAAAGGTATGACATCCTACTACTGCAGCCCCAGTAGAAAAGTATTTAACCTTCTTAGAAATCTTAGACCAACTTTATGAACTACAACAAAAAAAAGGTAGGACTCTGTAAAGCTCAATGAATCTGGGTTTGAGATCTTCTAAATCCAGATAACTAAAATTCAGAGGACCTTCCAGGAATAATCTCAATGACTAATTCTTCCTTCATGGGGAAGCAAAGTTTCTCAAACACCTGTAAAAAAAAAAACTCTAGAAAATGTATTATGCTTTCCAACTTCTAGATTAGTTCTCAAGAAAAAGATAGGTACTATAAAAAAATTTTTTTATTTAAGCTTTTTTTATTTAAACATATAATGTAACCCCACCACCCTCTCCCAACCCCTCTCCCCCCCACTCCCCTCAGTTTGTTTTATGACATTAAGAGTCTCTTTTGGTTTGTCTCCCTCCCGATCCCATCTTGTTTCATTTTTACTTTTCCTACCACCTTAACCCCCACCCCCGTTGCATCTCCACTTCCTCATATCAGGGAGATCATGTGATAGTTGTCTTTCTCCAGTTGACTTATTTCACTAAGCATAATACGCTCTAGTTCCTTCCATGTCGTCGCAAATGGTAAGATTTCATTTCTTTTGATGGCTGCATAGTATTCCATTGTATATATATACCACATCTTCTTTATCCATTCATCTGTTGATGGACATCTAGGAAGGGTACTATAAAAATTTTAATGTGGAAACAAAGGAAAATATATCAAATGTCAGCAAATTCCTGGTCAACTGAATTGATACAATAATTGATTCATCATTTGGTTACTCTGTTAGCAGATTGTCCTGGGGAGCTTACTAAGAACCAAGCATAGTGAAACTAAAGGATGATAGATGTAACTGTCTCCTTCGTACCTTTTCTCTAGGTCACATCCTGATCCTGTCCTTTGAATTTTATCAGACAGTTTTTAAGAGGAAGTAAGAAGACCAAGCCCAGGACCAAGAAAGCCATTTCCCCCAGATATAGGGCAAAGTTGGCCTCGCCTCTCCACCTCCTTTACTCTGTACTGTATCTTGGTCTTACAAGTCCAAGTCTTCTCCAAACTAGTACATAGTACCACGAAGGAAACAACATCACTGACCCCTTGCTCCTCCATCTCAAATCTTCACCCCTTAGCATGGCGGCTCACTTGTGAATGTGGGGGGGGACCCCATATCTTTGACTCACTTCAACATTCCTTCCATCTGTAGTACAGAAGGATGTACAGAACAGGCAGCCCATAGAGATGAATGTAACTGACCAACACTTACTCCACCACTATAAATTCTGTGAGGAAAATAAGTTAGAAGACTTTTTGGACCACACTGTCTTATATGTGCTAATGTTATTAGCAAAAAAAAAAAAAAAAAGTAGGTTAAAAAGTTAGTGAGGAATACTGCAGCTTGAAATTTAAATCTTAAGAAAGGATACAACTTTAGTTCAAATCTTAGCACAGTGCCTTATCAACCATGTGACTTTTGGCTAATGATTTAACTTTTCCCAACCCAAAGTTTTCCATCTTTAAGTTGAAAATTATAGCAGAACCTATTCATAAGGTTCCTATGAGGCTTAGATGGGAGATTTCATATAAGGTATGTGGCATGGTGGCTGTCACATAGCTAAATACTTAATGTTAACTATGATGATGGTTCTCCAGATTGCTTCTATGTCATCCCAAGATTTGGTACAATTATAGCAATCACTGGTATGGGATATTAAAAAGAGGAGATCAAGATTTATGCCTCTGTGGGAATCTCAGGTCCTAAAAGCTGAGCTTCTGAAACATGGTGGAAAGCATTAACGGTAAGGAAAGGGGAGATAGAGGAATAGAAGTTAACATTATTGGGAGAATATCTTGCAAACAATTGGACAGATAGAGGAAATTTTCCTAATCCCTGTAATGGCAAAATTGCCCCCAAAAAACTTTTCACTCCTCTCATCCCTATATTCCTGTTTGTCAAATAGGTACTGAAAGCTTACCTTGTACCAGGCGTGATGTGAGGAAGTGCTGGGCTTACCCAGATAAACACGTTTGATATGAGGGTGTTCTGCAGCATGGAGCATCTCTTTTTACTCAGCTATGGGCACACCCATTCTGGACAAGACAAATGATCCTGTCCTCCCTGCTTATTCCATAGGTCCCCTTCACAGGTAGGGGAGAATTTTTTTTTTTTCAGTTAAAAGTACAGAAGTGCCTCATCCCTCTGCTGGAATAATAGTAACAGTGAACACTTAGTGATGCTTCCTGTGCATCAGGCTCTATTCTAAACATTTTAGGAGCACTGACTTTAAAGTGCTCACCAAATATACTGTGTATTAGGCACTATTTTCATTCTCATTTCTGATAAGGAAGTGAAAACACAGAAATAAGTTGCCTGAAGTCACATAGCTGATTTGGGGCAGAGCAATGCTATGATGTGTTCAGATTCTGAACCCTGAGCACACTCTTCAGCTCCAACGACCCAGAATAGTAAATCATTGACTATGACCTTAACAGCTCAAATAGTAGTGGTGGATAAAGTCGGTCCTCCAGCCACCTGCTGGAAGTCTCATTTGGGAACAATAGCGTATCTAATGAGTTCTTCACTTGACTTTCCGAAAAAATTGTATCTCTTCAAAATATAGAGGAAGAGACGGGGGGGGGGGGGGTTGCTGCTTTGTATGTAATTCTAACTCACAAGGTGAAATTGGTTGTAAAGTTAAAACAAAATAAAACATAGGAGAAAAACAACTATGCAACCCTAACATTAGCTATGGCCACACGGAGAAAGACTAGCATCATCTCTGTAGCCCCAGTTGAAAGAAGACAGGCTTTCAAAGGCTTATCACAGACAAGCAGGCATATTTATAAGGCTTGAGAAGCTAAAAAGAGTGAATGCTTTAAAAGAGCTAAAAGTTCTCAAAAAACATGACACCAATTACGTAATTATTAACAATTTCAGTTAAGAAGTCTGTAAAAGGGACGCCTGGGTGGCTCAGTTGGTTAAGCGGCTGCCTTCGGCTCAGGTCATGATCCCAGCGTCCTGGGATCGAGTCCCACGTCGGGCTCCTTGCTCGGCAGGGAGCCTGCTTCTCCCTCTGCCTCTGCCTGCCTCTCTGTCTGCCTGTGCTCGCTCTCTCTCTCTCTCTCTAATAAATAAATAAAATCTTTAAAAAAAAAAAAAAAAAAGAAGTCTGTAAAACCTGGGGCGCCTGGGTGGTTCAGTGGGTTAAGCCTCTGCCTTCGGCTCAGGTCATGATCCCAAGGTCCTGGGATCAAGTCCCACATCAGACTCTCTACTTGGCAGGTAGCCTGCTTCCTCCTCTCTCTCTTTCTGCCTACCTACTTGTGATCTCTGCCTGTCAAATAAATAAATAAAATCTTAAAAAAAAAAAAAAGAAGTCTGTAAAAACTGGAAGGGAAGTCACATAGTCAAGTCAGTTAAGACCTGTGACAACAGAATCTGAAGAGGCTGAAATATATGAAAATGCCCTGGGGGGCACCTGGGTGGCTCCATTGGTTTAGCATCCCAGGGTCCTGGGATCAAGTCCCACATTGGGCTCCCTGCTCAGCAGGGAGTTTGCTGCTCCCTCTCCCTCTGCCTGCCTGCTTGTGCTCTCTCGCTCTCTGTCAAATAAATCTTAAAAATCTTTAAAAAAAAAAAAAAGGAAAGGAAAAGGACTTGGGACCAACCACGGAAACTTTCCCTTAATTATGTTAATAATGAAAATAGCAAACAGGAGCATGACCGGTTGCTCAGTGCCAATGGTGCACCACACATAGCACACACGCACATGTGCACGCACACACACACATTTTTTAAAGCTTTTTAAAAATTGTGTATCAATGCTACATTAGTTTAGGTGTACAAAGTAGTGATTCGGCACGTCTACACATTATGCTATGCTCACCATAAACACATGCACATTTTTAAAAGTTTGTATTTTCTTTGTGATTTAATTTTTCTACCAAGGAGAACAAAAGAGGCAGAGAAGGTATTTGAAGAAGTATCAAAATCTGAGATGAGTGCAGAATTTCCTTCTTTTTAAAGGTATGTGCATCACCACCTTTTCTTTGCCCATTCACCAGTTGACGGACATCTAGGTTCTTTCCACATCCTGACTATTGTGAATAGAAACCCAGTGAAAATAGATATGAGCACTACATCTCTTCGATTTCAATCTTTTTGGATCAATACTCGGAAGTGGGATTGCAGGATCATATAGTAGTCTCATTATTAGTTTTCTGAGGAACTCCCATATCATTTTCCATACTGGCTGCATTTTACGCTCCATCCACCGTGTGCAAGGGTTTCAATGTTTCCACATCCTCAGTAACAATAATTGTCTTGTTTTTCAGGTAATAGCCATCCTGACAGGTGTGAGTTTCTGTACTACATAATGACATGGATACACCTTGAGGACATAATGCTGAGTGAACTAAACCAGTCACAGAAAGACAAATACTGCATGGTTCCATTTGTAGGAAGTATCTAAAATAGCCAAGTTCACAGAACTGAGTCGGGGGAGTGGTGATTTCCAGGAGCCAGGCTGAGGGGAAAATGAGGAGTTACTAACCAACTGGCATAAAGGTTCAGTTACCGTGATAAATGAGCTCTAGACACCGGTTGTACTACACTGTACCTACAAACTGTACACATAACAAACTGTACACTTGGAATTTTGTTAAGAGGTTAAATCTCATGTTGTGTTCTTACAACAATAAAATAAAATGCAAAAAGGAACAAACACCATAGCCAATATAGAGATTTTAAAAGAGTTCCCCAACCCTTTGATGAATTCAAGAGTTTTGATTCATAAGAGTTATATTCCAAGACACAGGAGTCCAGGAGAGGAGAGAACAAGCTATTAGCCATCTATGTGAAATCAGTTCCATAAGGCTGAAGATAAAGAAATATATTTTAGTGATCCCAAAAGGGAAGAATGTATATCACCCAATAATAAGTTGCTAAACATAACCAGACTTGTGAGGGTTCTTGCCCCTGTCTTATAAATAATATTTTTTTCTGGGTTGTTTAGCCTTAAGCAGAGAGGACAGGGCAAGGAGGGAGGTGGGGAAGGTAGCTTGCATGATAGATATTTGAAGAGTTGTCACATAGAAAATAAATTATATTCATACTGCTCGGTCCCAGTAGTTGCAACAAGGACCCAAGAGTTAGAGTCAGATGAATTTGGATTCAATGGAAAGAAGATCTGTCAAACGTTCTAATGAGAGAATAGATTCCTCTGGGAAATAATGAGTTTCTTGGAAATGCTGGAAATGCTCATGCTGTGTATTGAAAAGGAAATTCAAATAATCTCATCTCACTCCTAACCTGGAGGTGCTGAGATTCCAAGACAAGATGACCTTAAACAGCCTTTTTTAGCCATAAAACGCAAGTACGACATGTCATTTTAAACACGGCTTAAAATGGCCAGATGGTCACTGAGAAACCATTTTTGCTTATATCTGCCATGAAACTAGACATTTAAAAAAAATAACTTAAAAAGCGAATTAGCATATAAATGGCTAAGACTTCCCCATATTCTAGACTATCTTCAAACTGCGATTTAATTTAAAACGAGTACTTTTGGTTTATGACCCGTAATATTTATATGCTCGCTTGCTCCCATAGAAATACCAAAATAAATACTGAGGTGTATTTATTACAAATCATGGTCTGTTTGGTCTCAGCAGTGATAACAACCAAACAATTTCTCCTTTCTTAGGCTATCAACAAGTCCAAGATAATGTCAATTACCCAATCCTTTCAATGTGAGTTACAGAGCTTACATTTCCACACAGCCCAAATCACCATCTTTAAGCTATCTGGAGTATATTTTTAAGTATGGAGATTTAATGCAACAGTAGGAACGTGGATTGCACTAAAACATACTCCACATTCCCATGAGCAAAGAAATCTACAGGAAGGAGGCTTTGTTACTACAGCCGATGCCCGGAGAAGAGGAAGGGCAAGACTTGAAAAGCAGTCTAGACTGAAAAGCTGTTGCTGAGTCTCCAGCTGTGATGACAAATGACGTTTGTAAATCTTAATAACTTCTAACTGCCATATCCCTTTCTTTGGGCAAACTGTCAAGATGGTAAATGCAGCAGAAAAATCCCCTCGAGTGAGTCAATAACTTTAACTCTCTCCCTTCAAAAGTTCTAGTAGAGATTTTTGTTTTTCATTATGTACCTTTCATTTATTTAGCATCTTTTTCACCCTAAAAAAGCCTTGGAAGCCTCCATCCCTGCTGCTGTCCCTTGTGGTCTTTGTTTTATAAATAAGGCATAAGGAAGTTTTATAAAGCAAACCTGAGCCTTAGAGCTAGAATCAAGGTCTTTTTCTACTGAATCCAAAACATAATCTGGCACACTGTCTCCTGCCACCTTCATGCTGACAACTCCACGGATAAGACCCATTTAAGTCAAGCCAGACTTGCAAATTGTCATTGCCTATCACCCCAGGCGCAAGAAGGAAATCAGACCCCTTCTTTAGAAACTCACTTAGCAGAAAACAGCATGGGAACGAAATTTTAAAACTTACTACAAAAACCTTCCCTCAACCTTCTCAATTTTTACATCTCTATCATCTCTCCCAGTGTAAAGATATATTACACTGCAGTTATTTTCCACTGTGTGCTTCATTATCATCAAAGATGCTTTTCCCATGAATCAATGTGGTAGTTCTGCAAACAATAAGCATCTCTCACGGCTTTACAGAAAAAATGTTTCCAAAGTCTTTTGTCCAGAGAAGAGATTCAAGCTGTCTGTGCCATCTTAATGGTCACTTACGCGATGTCCTGCTCAGGAAGAAGGAAATAAAAAGATGGAAAATATTATCTTCTCTCCCCCACCACTTCATAGCTTGATTTCCTGCTTCATTTCCAACTCTATAGCATTAACTCCGACCCTTATCATCTTGTGTCTGGAATAATCTGATTTTCTCAACCCCACTATTATTTCTCGGCTGTGGTTCTCTCATATGGAAAGAGGAGAATAATAATGACTCCTCTTTTATTGGGTGGCTGTGGAAAACAAATGAGTCAATACATGGGAAGGGTTCAGACTGGTATCTGGCACATAATAAGCATTCAAAACATGTTAAGTCCATGTAAAATTTTATCTTCTACACTATAAAGCTGATAATTCTATGATAAAAATCTGGATATATCCAGAATCCAGCACTTGTCATCTCTTTCATTGTTACCCTTCTGGTCCAATCCACTGCCATGGCTTGTCTAGATTATTCCAACAGCCTCTTTATTGTTCTTCCTACTTTTCTATGGACCCTACACCACAGTCTGTGCTTAGCTCAGGAGCTGAATGATCCCTTTGAATTTTAAGTTGGATCATGTCACCCTCTGCTTACTCTTGCTCATGCTTGTGTGAGCTCACTCTCCTTTCCTCTCTCTCTCTCCTCCAACCCTCTTTCTCATTCTCTCCCTAATGGCTGCTCATCTCACTACAACATAAACCTAAGTCCTTAGAGTGTTCAATAAGTTCCTGCAGAGCCCATGACCTTCTCTCCACCTATTCTACTCCTAGTTTACTTAACTGCAGCCCCTCAGGCCTCCCAGATTCTTCACGCATGCCTCGCCTGCTCCCAACTTGAGTGAGGACGGTGAACTAGAGTTCCTTCTGCCCTTGACACCTTCTCCCCATCTCCCCCAACCCCCGCCTCCAATCTGCATCATTTCCTCTAGTTTCTGCAAATCTTAGACCACTCAATTTATTGATGTGCTGAGAATGCCTGGAAAAGTGCCTGGCATGTGACACATTCAAAACACATGCATCTTATGAGACTGGGACTAAAGAATGAGTAGGCGTGTTACCACCCTGCTGAATACCCTTCAGGATTTCCCCGTTGCCAGAGGTCAGTCCAGACTTCTTAGCCAACACAAAAGGCTCTGACCATCCAGCCCATCCCCATTCCTCCAGCTCTGCTCCCTGACAGATTGCAGCACTTGCACCATCTACAGTGTCCCAGTCGCATGGCTGAACATCTGCGGCTGCCCAGAATGCCTGTGCTCCCTTATCAGCCAGAAAATATCTCCCACTTTTCATGATGACACCTGGACTGTGAAGCTTCTCTTGACTTTCCAATTCCTGTCCAAACATATTCCTTCCTCCCCTTTGTGCATCCCCTGAGAGTTTTATCTCAGCAACAGTCACTGTATTGGCTTCATTTGTTTCCATAGCTCTCCTCCTTGACCACATTACAGGCCACATGAGGGCAGGGAACCTACTCATTTACCCAACGTTTTGCACAGTGCAAACCAAGTCATGTGGGTCACAGATACTCAATATAGACAGTTGTATATTCATAGGAAGAAGGGGGAAGTGTCCATTGGATTCTGCTTGTTCTAATCCATCTAATAGTGGAGGGTGAGTTAGAAAGTAAAGCACCTCCAGGTCAGCTTGTTCTGCTTCTGTGCTTTGAACTCCAGACTAGAGCTGATGCTTCCAAGAAAGATAGGGGAGGTGAGGCAAAGAGTACTGAACATGGATGGAAGGCAGAAGTCCAACCAGGAGCATGCAGAAACCTAGGCTACAGCCTTCATAGCTGCTGATGGAGCCATGAGGGTAAGGAAGGGTTCTATAGGATCCCCTGGATCTCTAGAGCTTTCCTGAATTGTATTAACTCTAGGCTGTTTCTCTTAAAGTGTGGGGGCCAGGGATGGGCAATCACACAGGAGGGGATGACTCCAAGAAGCTTCCAATAGAGGAAGCTAAAGAAAATGCTGAGACAGGAACTGATGAGAAACCAGAGAGAGAGAGAGAGTAAAGGAGAAAGAAAGAAGAAAAGAAAAAAAAGGTGCTACTTTTCCTCCATCAAAATTGCCCTTGCAATGACCCATACACCATTAGCCTAAATTTCAACCCACAACCTTTCAGTGGGGGCAATCCCTGAGCCCTAGCCCCATAAAGTTTTTCTGCTGCTGCCCTTTCACTATGGCTTTCAAATATCCTTCCCTTTTCCCCCTGATCATAAACCGTCTTTCAGCTCAGGCATTTTTCCCTGTTTTGTTATCTGTTCCTTGGGCCAGGGTCACATAACATGCTGACTAAGGTTAATTACTTCGTTAATTCCCCTACTTTCCTGATGCGCAGTATTACTTTTATCACCTTCTGGTCAAAGATGAGTTGAATTCATTACTAGGATTTTGTGCATGAAGGTCAGTTAAACTTCAAATTGCAAGCCAAGGGACAGGGAATAAGGAAAGCCCACAGCGCTGCCACCAAAAGTTCTCTCCAAAATGTGGTCTACGCTCTCAGTTTATCTTGCTGAGCATATTATGACCCACCCTAAGCACAGCTCTGCTTCCTCCAGCCCACGCTTTCATTCAAAACACACACCTGCAGCATAAACAGACCAGGAGAATCCTCTGCCCTCTTTCCCAGTACTTCCTTATACTCACATCCATTTAATTAATTAATTCAACAGTCAGGAGGAAAGTACCCACTACATGCCTGGTACACTGCAAGCTTTGGGAATAGCATATTAAATAAGACTCTGCTCTCCGAATGTAGACTGCGGTTAAAGAACAGAAAAATAAGTCAATGGGTTTTTTTGTCAAGTACGATGAATAGAATAAAAGTGACAATAACAAGAATAACCATGGTGGCTGAAATCAATTAAATTTGCACTATCTTCCAGCCACACATTACTTTTCACGTATTATTAACTCATTCATGTATGAAGTCACACAGCCCTATAAAGGCAGATACCATGATTCTTCTCTATTTTGCAGGTAAGGAAAATGAGGCGCAGAGAGTTAAGTCATTTGTCTAAACCATTGATAAAGTCCCAAGCCCTGATTCAAACCCAGACACAGATCCTGAGGCACATAAAGCAGGTGGAGTGGCTAGGACTCCATTCCTTATCTCTACCCTGGCTACAATCTACACCTGTAATCTCTGTTCCTGACTTGTTGACCAGCACTTCTGTGGCATACACTGTGTACTTGCTATGTGCCATACATTGAGTGATATCTAGAAAGACTGCAAAACCCTCACTGTTTAAATGGTGTATGGAGCCATGTAAGGGTGCAATAGCAAAATGGTACCCTTAGCAATATACAGAAAAGCTATAAATAAGTTACAGAAGAAGCACTGGGCAGGGAGTGGACCTATTAGCCATGGTAAGGATTAGGGAAGGTTTCCCATGGAAAGAATTCACACAACGAGGAGTAGGAAACAATTAAAAAACATTAAAGGCAGAGAGAATCCTCCCATCACTTTCCTTTGGGAAAGTCTCTCCTCTTTCAAAACCCCTTTCGAAATTTTCCTCAAGAAGTCTCCACCTCAATTTTTTCTGATGGTGAATTTCATGTGTCAACTTTACTGGGCCACAGGGTGCTCAGAAACTTGGTCAAATGTTTTTCTGGGTGTGTCTGTGTGGGCATTTCTGGATGCAATTAACATTGGAATTGGTAGACTGAGTAAAGCAGATTGCCTTCCCTAATGTGGGTGGACCTCATCCAACCCATTGGAGGCCTAAATAGAACAAAAGGAGGGCTAGGGGAGAATTTTCTCTCCACTTGACTGTTTTTGAGCTGGGAATCAGTCTTCTCCTGCACTCAGACTGGAACCACACCACTGGCTCTCCTGGTTCTCCAGCTTGCAGACATCAGACGATGAGATTTCTTGGCTTCCACAATTGCATGTGCCAGCCAAGTCCTTAAAATAAATACCACTGGTTCTGTTTCTCTGAAGAACCCAAGCTGGTTAATCTTATTCTGGTCCCCTTTTTCATGTATTTCCTTGGCATGCATAGGTCTTTGGCTAGCCCATCAAGAATGTAGATGCTGTGATATGGGAGTGTCTCTAAGTGAACACAGTGAATCCTCACAGGGAAAAATCACAGAATTCAATATTCTTCCCCTTTGCTCCACCCAGTAGTCACTCAATAAATTTGGCTCCCTAGTTGACTGCACTAGGTTGTCTCAGCCCCTGACAGCAGCAAGAAAGAGGCTCATCCTTCTGTGGTCACATGATCTTTCTAGCAACATTGTGCATAACCAGTTGTCATAAGGCAGGTTCAGGAAGATGTAAGAAAAGCAGTCTTCTGTTTAGGGCATCCTTTAGATCCAGAGGACCAATAAGTTATACTCTGACCAGAGGCACCAGACAAATTCTAGCAGACTAGTCTGGTCTCTATCCTGAGAAGGCTCCAGAGGACTTGGACTTTTTGGAAGAAGAATCTATACCTATTTAGAATATAACCTCTGTTAAAAAGGGGGGGCTGAGTTTCACTCATTTTTGAATCTTTGTGGATGGAACCCTAAGTTCCATGCTCTCTCCACATTAACCTCTTGATGCCTCTAATTTAAGAGGGAAGAATTAGAGGACACTCTTGTTGCAGTGGAACTTTCCCCAGAACATATTGTTGGAAAAGAGGTCTTCTGCATTCACAGAAAGTCTCCATCTCAGAATATATTTAATACTTGTATTCATTAATTTCCCATATATGTCTGAGCATTCTCTATGTGCAGAAACATAATTCTAGTCAAGTGTAGAAGCAGCATTAAGTGAGATGAAGTATTTGCCTCATAGGGGAGTAAGGGAGATTCACAATAAACCTGAAGCAATTAATACACTCATGAATGATGTTGTGTGCTGTGAAGAAATTAAAGCAGCATTAGGAAGTAGAGATTGAAATTAGGTTGTAGTATGTACATGTAGTGTGTGCACGCATATGTATGTGGGTGTGTGTTTAGGCTTTTTTTAGATAAGGTGCTCAGGGGAGACATCTCTAAGGAGGTAAAATCTGAAATACAAACTGGAAGACAAAATAAGAGAAGGATATTTCAGGCAGAGGGAACAGCAAATGCAAAGGCCCTGGAATGGGAATGGCTTGGTGTGATGAGGAACAAGAATGCCACTATGCACAAAAAAACACCAAAGAAACACAAACAATTATAAGAACATATTATGAGCAACTATACACCAGCAAATTTGACAATCTGGAAGCAATGGATGCATTCTTAAAGACATATAAACTACCAAAACTGAACCAGGAAGAAATAGAAAACCTGAACAGACCCATAGCCAGTAAGGATATTGAAGCACGCATCTAAAACTTCTCAACAAGCAAGAGCCCAGGGCCAGATCGCTTCCCAGGGGAATTCGACCAAACATTTAAAGAGGAATTAATACTTATTCTCCTGAAACTGGTCCAAAAAACAGAAATGGAGGGAAAACTTCCTAACTCATTTTATGAGGCCAGCATTACCTTGATCCCAAAACCAGACAAAGACCCCACCAAAAAGGAGAATTACAGATCAATATCCTTGATGAACACAGATACGAAAATTCTCACCAAAATACTAGCCAATGGGATTCAACAATATATTAAAAAGGATTATTCAGGGACGCCTGGGTGGCTCAGTTGGTTAAGCAGCTGCCTTCGGCTCAGGTCATGATCCCAGCGTCTTGGGATCGGGTCCCACATCGGGCTCCTTGCTCGGCAGGGAGCCTGCTTCTCCCTCTGCTTCTGTCTGCCTGTGCTTTCTCTTTAAAAAAAAAAAAAAAAGAATTATTCATGACCAAATGGGATTTATTCCTGGACTGCAAGGTTGGTTCAACATCCACAAATCAATCAATGTGATACAATACATCAATAAAAGAAAGAACAAGAACCATATGATACTCTCAATAGGTGCAGAAAAAAGCATTTGACAGCAGCCTTTCTTGATCAAAACTCTCCAGACTATAGGAATAGAGGGTACATACCTCAATATTACCAAAGCCATCTATGAAAAACCCACAGCTAATATCATTCTTACTGGAGAAAAACTGATAACTTTTCCGCTAAGGTCAGGAACATGGCAGGGATGTCCACAATCACGGCTATTCAACATAGTACCAGAAGTCCTAGCCTCAGCAATCAGACAACAAAAAGAAATTAAAGGCAGTCAAATTGGCAAAGAAGTCAAACTCTCACACTTTGCAGATGATATGATACTTTTTTTTTAGTATATGTGCTGCCGAAGCGAGCACGATGATATGATACTTTATGTGGAAAACCCAAAAGACTCCACTCCAAAACTGCTATAACGTGTACAGGAATTCAGTAAAGTGTCAGGATATAAAATCAATGCACAGAAATAAGTTGCATTTCTGTACACCAAGAGCAAGACAGAAGAAAGAGAAATTAAGGAGTCTATCCCATTTACAATTGCACCCAACAGCATAAGATATCTCAGAATAAAACTAACCAAAGAGGCAAAGAATCTGTACTCAGAAAACTATAAAGTACTCATGAAAGAAATTGAGGAAGACACAAAGAAATAGAAAAATGTTCCATGCTCATGGATTGGAAGAACAAATATTGTGAAATTGTCTATGTTACCTAAAGCAATATACACATTTAATGCAATCCCTACCAAAATACAATCAACTTTTTTCAAATAAATGAAACAAACAATCCTAAAATTTATATGGAACCAGAAAAGACCCTGGTTAGTCAGAGCAATGTTGAAAAAGAAAACCAAAGCTGGGGACATCACAATTCCAGACTTCAGGCTCTATTACAAAGCTATAATCATCAAGACAATATGGCACTGGCACAAAAATAAACACATAGATCAGTGGAACAGAATAGAGAGCCCAGAAATGAACCCTCAACTCTATGGTCAACTAATCTTCAACAAAGCAGGAAAGAATGGCCAGTGGAAAAAGACAGTCTCTTCAACAAATGGTGTTGGGAAAATTGGACTGCCATATGCAGAAGAATGAAACTGGACCATTTCCTTATACCACACATAAAAATAGACTCAAAATGGATGAAAGACCTCAATGTGAGACTGGAATCTATCAAAATCCTTGAGGAGAACACAGGCAGCAATGTCTTCAACCTCAGCCGCAGCAAATTCTTCCTAGAAACATCACCAAAGGCAAGGGAAGCATGGGCAAAAATGAACTGTTGGGACTTCATCAAGATCAAAAGCTTTTGGACAACAAAGGAAAGAGCTAACAAAACCAAAAGACAACTGACAGCATGGTAGAAGATATTTGCAAATGACATATCAGATAAATCTATAAAGAACTTATCCAAAATCTATAAAGAACTTATCAAACTCAACACCCAAAGAACAAATAATCTAATCAAGAAATGCGCAGAGGACATGAACAGACATTCTGCAAAGAAGACATCCAGATGGCCAACAGACACATGAAAAAGTGCTCCACATCACTAGGCATCAGGGAAATACAAATCAAAACCACAATGAGATACCACCTCACACCAGTCAGAATGGCTAAAATTAACAAGTCAGGAAATGACAGATGCTGGCGAGGATGCGGAGAAAGGGGAACCCTCCTACACTGTTGGTGGGAATGCAAGCTGGTGCAACCACTCTGGAAAACAGCATGGAGGTTCCTCAAAAAATTGAAAATAGAGCTACCTTATGACCCAGCAATTGCACTACTGAGTATTTACCCTAAAGATACAAACGTAGAGATCCAAAGGGGCACGTGCACCCAAATGTTTATAGCAGCAATGTCCACAATAGCCAAGTTATGGAAAGAACCTAGATGTCCATCAACAGATGAATGGATAAAGAAGTGATATATATACACAATGGAATACTATGCAGCCATCAAAAGAAATGAAATCTTACCATTTGCGACGACATGGATGGAACTAGAGCGTATTATGCTTAGCGAAATAAGCCAACTGGAGAAAGACAACTATCACATGATCTCCCTGATATGAGGAAGTGGAGATGCAAGGGGGGTGGGCTTTAAGGGGGTAGGAAAAGAAAAAATGAAACAAGATGGTATCGGGAGGGAGACAAACCAAAAGAGACTCTTAATGTCATAAAACAAACTGAGGGGGGTGGGGGGAGGGGGGTTGGGAGAGGGTGGCGGGGTTACATTATATGTTTAAATTTTTAAAAATGCTTAAATTTTAAAAAAATGAAAAAAAGTTCAAATTACACCCAAGGTATGTGACTTCTAGAGCTACACTCACCAAGTGTAACTGGTACATTGATCAAGAATACCTCATGGGATACAATTATAAAGCAACTTTATTTTTTGTCTCCTCCAGTCCTTATATATTTGTTGCTGTTTTATTATTGTTATTTTTCCCTTGTTCCTGGATGAAAACTCAGAAGATTCATACACACACACACACATATATATACACCTTCAAACACCTTTAAAGATTTTTAAATGGGATTACTTGAAGTTGAAAGTTCTCAACTTGAAATCAGGACATCTGATCCGCATTCAAAGGTGAGACTTCGCCCTTCCTCCCCAGCCAGGTCCTGCTGCCAGGAACAAGGCTGAAGGTGAGAAGACGCGTGTGGTCGGCTTCTTTTTCCTTTCCCTTGTGGTCTCCCTGGTCAGAAAGCTGCTGTCTCTGATGCCTCTGAGGTTGGCAACAAGGGTGTGGGAGAGTGGGAGGGGAGAAAGGGAAGGGGAGCAGGGAAGTTCTTATTGGACTGGCATTATCCTAAGCTAGCCTAGAACTTTCAGAGCCCAGCAGATAATTAGAGCTGGCCTCTTCTTTGACGAGCACATTCACATGTTGTTCAGGAACATTACCAGGTGGTCTTTCTGAAGTTCCTTTGATTCTTTTGAGTATGTCCCTATTCCACCTTGTTGCCTACATCCTCTGGTTTTTTACTATATCCTTAGATTTTCTGTGCTGAGCCAGTTTGTCCATCCAGGGGTTTTTCTAGAACTGAGACAACTATAGTCCAACATTTCCACTGTGTGGAATATACTGTCTATTGTCCACAGCTGACAAAAAGGAAACATACAGGTGTCCTTGCACTGCAACCCTGAGGGGGCAGGCCAATGCCAGGACACTGATCCATCAGCCTATTCATCAGCAGCTACAATTTTGCCCTTTGTGTCTTCAGGTAGGATTCCCACATAGTCACAATGAACCCTTCAAACTGCCAGCAACTCACAATGATCTCAAGGAGCTCTTGATGACCTCCTCAGGGTACCTGCTTTTCAGCTGTGATGAAGGGGAAGCCCCACCCATTCTTTCCCTTTAGAGGAAGGTAGAACACAACACATCAAAAGCCTTCTCCAAAACGTCCTCTTCTTCCCCAAATCCTCTTATCTCTTGTTAAAAGTCAACCGATTCTTGGACACCTATATTTTTCAATTTCAAATCAGTGTTCTCTCTCACAAGTCACATAGTTAGCTGATGCTTCTATTTTAATATCCTGTTATAAAACCATTGCTCAGCCCAGTCCAGCTTCAATGAATTGTTGAGAAGCGCTGACCTTACCTTATCCAAACATTAAAGATTCAGAGCATGTTTCGTCATTTTAACTAACTACTTCATCATATTTTATTCACATCCACTCGTCTTCCACACTTCTGAGCTCAACAGACTTCCATGATTTGTAATTCTTCAAATTTCCTACTAGGTAAGGTCATGTGGTCATGTCAGTGAGGACGTTCGAACTTCCCACCACACTAGCAGTTGGCTCATTTAGTGACACACTAAGAAAGTCAGCTTTTGTTCTACAGAGATTCTCTGAGTTCTCCCTGGACACTTTCAGTGTTACTTCATTTCTCATCTGTCAAAACACAAGCTGGGACAATGGATAAAAGGAAATTTATGCTCTTTATTATCTTCTAAGCCAGTAATTCTCAAACTGCATTGTGCATATGAACCTGCAGTAGAGTTTGTTTTGACTTCATTCCCCCAGGCCCTGGTCTCAGAGCTTCTGCTCCAGTAGGTCTCCTGTGAGGCCCAGGAATCAACCATCTTACAATTTCCCAAATTATTCTGATGCAGGTGTTTAGTTCTGGTTCTCAGAGTACACTAAGAGAGATCTTAATTCACTCTCACAACATCTCCTTCCTAGGCAGAAATTGAAAATGATGAATTAATTATGGTTTGCAGCAAAATCATCCTTTTGTTTTTTCTCAGGATCTGGAATGGTGTCCCCTGGTATTCTAATTGGCCCTTCACTGGAGTCACAACCATTAGAGTGACAACATATGAATCTTCCCCAACCCCTTGCTTTGTATCTTGTCTCTTGATTCTGTTGTTCCCCTGAATTCTTTTCTCATCTTATTTCTCCCTAACTTTGTGAAGTAGGCTGCTGATTCTGGGACTACTATTATTTTTTGAAGATCTATTTATTTATTTTAGAAAGAGAGAGAGAGAGTGCACATGCATGTACATGGGGGAGTGTAGAGGGAGTGAACCTTCAAGCAGACTCCCTGTGGAGCCCAGTATGGGGCTGGATCTCACGACCCATGAGATCATGACCTGAGCCAAAATCAAGAGTCAGAGGCTTAACTAACTGAGCCACCCAGGCACACCCCTAGGACTACAATTATTAAGGAGAGGGTGTTGGAATTTCCTTTCATCTTTAACTGCCTTTATTCCCACTGATACCTTTCTGAAGACTTGAGCTGGTGCTGGAACTCCCTGTTATATTTTTATTATCAAAGAACATTTGGACACATGAGCCCATAATTTGCTTGGCCAATTGATCAAGAGTGTTTCACTCATTCAGAAGCTTAGTCTGAGGTAAACAGGGTAGAGCCAAGAGGGGTCAAAGTTTCAGAAAGTCATATCCTCTAAATGAATCTATCTAGGCTTTGGCTAAAAAAAAGGTAAAATTCTGATTTATTCATTAAAGCTAATTCTTTTACATAAGTTAAAAAAATCTGATTCTGACTATCTATAGTTCTCAAAGTGAGCTTCCCATGACTACAAATGAAGAGATGCTTGTCACGACCACCTTTGTGATTAGCCTCAGAACCTTGTGCTCATCACTGGTTTTCTTTTTGAAAGTTTAATACAAATACCCATAATTATCATTTTGTACACATGTACATCTTATTTCTACTTTTCCTTTTCATTGTCCTTTCTTTATTCACACCTTTATCCCACGCCCATCCCCATCCCCACACACATGGGTGCCTGGGAGCACACACACACACACACACACACACACGGCCCTAACATGATCCTCTTTGGCTTGGCCTTCCAAGGTGAAACCTCACAACTCTGCAGTAGGCAGCAATGGTCAGAGGGCCAGCACTGCCTGACCAAAGAGTGTGGACGCTTCCAGAGGTGGTAGGAGTAAACCCAGTGCTAGCCCCGTTAGAATGGCTTCGGCTGGTTGAAAACCAGGGGTGCTAACAGGAATAAATGAGGATGGAAGGAGACCACTGGCATGTAATTGGAGGAAAATTAAGGATTGGATCTGGGAGTTCTCTAGAGACAGAAACAGGGTCCCGCTAGTCTGCCCCAAACAATAGTTACCCCCAGGGCAAGAACACAAGTAGAGGCCCCCATACCATATATCTAAATATTATAAAATTACAACTCGAGCTAAAAGACTGTTCAAAAAACACGATCTATTCTCCCATCTTAACAAATATACATTCATTCACAACAGAATAAGCAGTCACGTGAAGCTCTGCCCTGTATCTGACTGAGGATGGCTGAATTTAATTGCTACTTGCACAAGTCCGGGTGTTCTCCCAAGAGTGGCCCAGTACAGGTGGCCTAGTGGTGCATGGCTGAGTAATAAAATAGACCTACCTGACTTATAAATAATTAATATGTCATGTATGTTTTAATTTATATGAACATGCTGGGTACTTTAATTTTTTTAATTTCAAGAATAAAAATAAAAAGAAAATCCAAACTAAGTTTGAGACTTTCGACTAAGAGTTACAGAGTTTAAAGAGAATGTGTTTTGGCCAGAATAACCATATTATTTCTAGGAGGTATTTGAGAGGCTCAGTTTTCTCCTGCCTTTTCTTCACCTTTTGCTTTCTATCTAGCTGCTAAAGCCTGCCCTGATTCCATGAATAAAGCAGGAATTGAGTTAGACAGTAATGCTATTACCTCCGGCCCTATGGTCTTATCACCATCCACAACAGTATGACGGCTTATGAAATAGTCACAAAAGGCCCACACTAAAGCTGGCACAGCCTCAGAGTCTGTGAAGCTATGCTTTGCTTTGGATTTAAGAATAAGAAACAAGAAAGCTCAAAGTGCATTCACATCTGCAGACTTGTTAAAACACCCTCCACACTGCACTCTGCCTGGGTAAACATAGAGTCTACAATTTCAGATGTTTCATCAGAGGTGGGACTCCGCATTATGGATTGAATGTTTGTGTCCCCCCAAAATTCCTATGTTGAAGCCGTAACCCCCAAGTGATGTTATTTGGAGATGCAGCCTTTGGGAGGTAATTAGGGTCAGATGAGATCATGAGGGTGGGCCCGCAGGATGGGATTAATGCTCTTCTGAGAAAAGACCCAAGAGCTCATGCTCTGTCATGTGTGTGCTCTCTCTCCCCCCACTCTCTGCCCCTCTCCCTCTTGTTCTTTGCCATGTGAGGACATACCCACAAAGAGGGCCCTTACTAGAAATCCAGTCAGCTGGGTCTGGCCCTTGGACTTCCCAGCCGCCAGAACTGGGAGAAAATAAGTGTCTGTTGTTCAAGCCACGCAGTCTGTGGTATTCCGTTATGCCAGCCTGAGCTGACTAATATGTTATGAAATCATTATCATTAACCACACAGAAAGAGGATGTGTGGCAGCAGCAAGTTGTATCATAAGACTTCATAGTCCTGAACACACATAAATCCTTTCCCAATGGAAAAAAAAAAAGAGATAGTTTCAGGGCAGCATTTTTGTTATATTCTACATGTGGCCAATCTTATTTGAGTGAAATGAGGCAGTTATGTGCACCGCACGTTTTCTGGGAGCTCAACCTCTCTATCATCCCTGCCATGGTGCCTGAAATTCCCGCCCCTAGGGTCACTCTTTAAGGGACTTCTGGAAAACAGGCGTTTTTAATTGGGTCATTCTAAAGGAATAACAAAAAGCCTTGTAATGTTTTCAGAGTGATGACCTCGACTCCAACGAAGCTGTTCCAGGTTTCTAATCTGATTCTCACAGCAGTTCCATGAGGGAAGCAGGGCAAGACTATTGCCCTTGATGTAGGAACCAGTGTCACAGAGAATGGATGAGGGACTGAATCTACACAGGATGTCAGATCCCAAGTACCGGGAATGCATAGCCATCCCTTAGCTTCCTTAGAATCAGAGGAACAAGTTGGGAGGTCGCTTACTGATCTGGGATCAGTGCAAGGGGACGGGACAGTCCTAAGGGATCTTTGGCTCCAAGCCATGAGAGAACAATGTTAGAATGAGCTGTCCCCTTTTCAAACATAGTATGAAGCTCACCCGGGAAAAGTGTCTCTACCTGAGGGATGCAGAATTAACGTCGACACCTTCATTTCTTGTCCTGATCTCCTTGTTGGCCAAGTCCCTTCTCTTTGCTTTTGTTACACCTCTTTCTGTATTCAACAGACTTTCATACTCTGGTGTGAGATGTACTTTAAGTAAGAGGTACTTTAAAGTAAGAGGTACTTTAAGAATGTACCGTGTTATTGACGAGGCTCAAGGTGGTTATGTCCTAACTCGGAGCATCTTTGCGTGCCCTTGTACCCGTTGTTCCCTCCATCTGCATGTCCTTCCTTCCTGTCTGCCCACCACACTCACAACCACCACCATAGCCAGCCTGGCCACTGCTCTCTCTTCAGAGTTAGGCTGATAAGACACAAGCGTATGTATTGATCAGAGCTATACATAATAATTATGCATATTAAAAAAGACCACAAGTTAATTTACAAAGGGAATACAGGTTTTGTGTTAGGACCTATGAGTGACCTTCCTATGAGATCATGATAATGACTTTATCATTTAAAAATACAATTAAATGCCATTCCAGATACTTTGCTCTGGGAATCCCTCTCTCGAATTAATAGTTACTAACTGGTAACTTTATTCTCATCGCACCAGGCAAACCCTCTTTTTCTGTAGCCTGGTAGAAAGAAAGAGCACATGGACTTTAGAGCTATGCAAATCCTGCTTCTGCCTCCTTCTAGCGGTGTTTACTGAACCTCTCTAAGCCTGAGTTTTCTCATCCGTAGGACTGAAATGGCTCTTATCTAGAAGGGCCATGGGGAAGTACCAGGAGTCTGTGCAGCAGCTGGTGCAGTGGCTGACATATTGCTGGTAAACCGTACGCGGTAGTTCTCACCTTGCTGAGACAGGGTTCACAACCAGCAGCACATTATCCATCCCAAATTCCTCAATGTCCAGGAGAAGCTCTATCACAATTACTTTGTGCTGGACATCCATATCTATGGACATCTATGAACATCTAAAAATGTTCATAGAAGGAATACAAATGAATGGATGCAAGGGACACAGTAATCTCATTGGTAAGTTACCTCCTAGAACACTATGATCAATGTCCTCCAGCTGAAGACCAGCAAGAACACATCTGTGGTTGAACAAGTTGGGTTTATTATCTCCACAGCCAGGAAGATTGGACCCCACAGACATCTCAGTAAGTGTCGAGAAGGACTTATTATAGGAGTCAGACTTTATATGGAGATACTTTTGGGGAGGGCTTAAGGAAATGGGGCTCTGCTTTAGATTGAGTGCTGTCAGGAAGTGGGTATGAGTCTGGGATTGGATCTCTTAATAAATCTTGTCTACAGAGAAGGAGAGTAGAGCGAAGCTGATACAATGTTTGGTAAAGGTCCAGCAGCTGCTCGTCTTAGGCAGGATGGGGGGATGTTGGGTTGTTTTTATGGTTTGGGCAGTATTTATGATTTTGTAGTGTTCAGCCGTGACTAGGAAGTGGTCTTGTTATCTTGATCCACAACAGTCACAGTGGCCTTGTCCAAGGCTGGTGTTCTATGAAATTATTCACAGGAGAGCTGCCAAACCTAGTGCTGGGTGCCAGGCCTGCTCTCAGTGCTGGGATGGTGTTTCTTTCTGTCACTCTGGAAGAACTAATTGTTACTATTTTTTCTTATAGAAGTGTAGCTGACACACAATGTGACAGTGGTTTCAGGTGTACAACATAGTGATTCAGCAAGTCTAACAAGATTTAATTCTTAAAAATATGTCTCTAAGGGCTTCGGTCTATCCCTCTGTGGGACATTTACCTATTATTTGTTGACTATTAACCAAATCCCTATATTTAGTCAGGCGAATGTTTAACTTTTGCCAAGAAATCTCTATTTGACGACTCCACTTGTTCAGG